>JBBPSB010000839.1:0-10510 GCA_038093375.1 Xerocomus brunneocitrinus
CACTCGTATGAAATTTTAATGTATGAAAAATGCCAAAAAGAAATTTTATACAACTATTTGCCATTTTCAATGTACTAGACTTGTCGTGAAAATGTCATAATCCCCGGTGTGTCTGGCAGGTATTGGCTACGTAATGCCTACCTTGGCCCATTTCTAGGCTTTCCTTGCCCTTCTCGCACTTCTGCACTCATCACGTCTCTGAGTACTCTCCATGCTTCGTCACCAGGATCGCATTTTTTCAGTGACTCGTAATCATACCACACGATGACCCCTTCAGAGTCCGCCACGATTGCTCGCTGAGCATATGAATAGGCCGCAGCACCCAATGTGAACTGCGTGCGGCTCGACGACACAATTGGTTTGTGTCCGATAAGTAGCTGTGTACGTGTCATGTCCAGAAAGTGCTAGAAACAGCTCGAATGTACGCACGGTATCTGGGAAGGTGACAGGCTGTCTAAAGTTGACATTGATGGACTTGAGGATGAGAGAGACGCCCTGCCCTGCGAGCATAGCCTGTGCGCGTTCCTCGCCGCCCAATAGATTTCCCAACTCAATGACCCATTGCATTCGGCCCTTGTAGGTACTGCGACTTTAGATGTAGGCAACTGAGCCCTGACAACAGCTTACCGACTCGAAAAACCGCACTGACGGGCAATGGTTAAAGTGAACTCGACAAAAAGGAGCCAGACTTACAGTAGTGCGCGTTATTTACATGCCTGTTGGACGTTCAGTCTATGTGCGGTGGGGAACGAAGGACGGTCGTACCGAAAGGCGTCATGATGTCCCCAAACGATGCTCTGCTCCCAAAGGGAACCTGCACCGTAGCCAAGCGAAATCAGCTTAGAGTGTGCTTGAGCGGCGGGGTCAGAGTGGTCATTCTGCGAGGCTTTGATCGTGTCTCCGCTGACATGAGCCCTAAGTGTTGGAGATTGCTCGGCTCTCTGCAGCTCTGCGGGGAGGTCATCTGGGGATGCGGGGCCAATAGATCCATGGGGTATGTGAAATGGAGACGAAGGGTCACGAAAGGCATCCTGAAGGGACTGTTGGACGGTCAAGGCTTGCAAACAACTCATTTTCGTGCTGGCTCACCTTGATGGAGGATCCACTAATAAAGGCTCTATTGAAATTATTACAACGATTCAGGAGACGAGAGCATCCAACATGGCGGTTAGAAAGCATGGTGTGTATGTAGGCTTGATCAACTTCTCAACTTGGACTTGGCTAACCCTCACTCAGAAGCAGCCTGGCTAATACTAAAGTAACCTCTCGTTGTCAGAATCTTTAATCAAGTTGCTGTCCATTTTCAGGCCTGGATGATCCTACAACGTGTGTCCCATTCCCTCAGTTACGACTCTTCGGTACAACTTGCATTACTCTCTCTTTCAGCGGAGGCGCTCAGGGCACCTAAGAATCCTGCTCAACTTGATATTCCTTGCTTTCAAGTACGGGCCGACTTTTGCTCTTGCTACTGCTCAACGTTCGCAATGGCAGTCCAAGTCCAACCACTAGATCACCTCGGCCTAGCACTTACTCCAGGGTAGTAGGGGCCACAGGGAAGAATAGCTGCGGAAAAGATTCATCCGACGTCGGTCCCCATAACCTGTGATATCGTGATTTTACGTGGCATGCCGGGTTCCCGCGTATGTACGTCTCAGAAGAACAACTGCATGCACCAATAGACGGTAATTTTACCTCCACATGGGTCTCTGGCAAGCCCTCGTCTGTGGTTGCATGGCGTTTGGTCTCAACGGTTAGTCACTGGCATGTTCCGCTCCGATTCTCACAATCCTTTGCTGGATCATCGATCATCTTCGGACATGCACAAGTGGCATCATGAGGATGACGTACTAATCCTACCCTAGGGAAGTGTGCTCAGACCGGCGGCGCTCCACCTCAGATGCGACCTATCCAGCGTATTTCTCGATGGGCAGCTTCAGCGTAAAGCACCGCGCTACTACGGGTGGATTACTGCGCTCCGTGGATGTCCTGGCTCCCCAACTTGCATCTCGCTAATCCTCCCAAACGCGAGATCACACCGATTGATATCGGTCACGAGAACGACATAGTCTACATGAACGTTCAGTATTCGGGGTATTCAAGAGTCGTTTTGAAGCCTCATGCAACTTCATGACAAAATGCTTCTGCCTGTTGTGCAACAATGTAGTGTTTTCGGACGAACCTAAAGTGCGAACCTGCGTCGGTAGTTTGAAGCTGAAACTGCAAAAATCCAAGAAACCCACTAACTCGCAACGCACTGCAAAGTGGTAAAAAGCACAGGGAAACAAAGAAAGAGGGTGGAAGGAATGGAAGAGAATGTCATAATTAGAACTTGAAACCACCAGCAAGACCCATTACGTTCTCTGGGTCTACTTCCGCATGGATCGCCTGTAAATTCGGTAGGTTGGCGCCATACATGTCAGCAAGTGGAGTATCGAAGAGAGCGTAGTTGGGATAAACAGCATCCTTCTGACCACCATCATGGTGATCGAGTTGGGTGATATGCTCTTGCAGCGCCCTTGCACTCGCCCGTATCCCATCGTGAGCGACCTGATCGACTCCGGGCAACTGCCATCCAAAGTAGAGGCTGAGCGGGAAAAACGGTCGTGTGCGGTCAGGTGGGTACGCTGATGACGTCGTGTTGTAATCGAAAAGTGTCGGAAGGAAAGGCTGCACGCCATACGAAATGTGGGTCCCAGGTCCACTGAAGTGCTCCCCCCAATACTAGATTAGAAACGTGAATGGTGTGTACTTTAGAATTGACACCATAACTCTTGCTTACCTTCAACTGGTTGACGACGGCCTCGAGGAGAGAGAGCGAAATACGCGTCGAAGACGCCTCTAAGGTGGACTTGTATTCAGTGGTCCTCACACAGCCTTGACGAAATATGGCCATACCGAGCTCGATCATCGCCTTTTGAAGTGGGCATAGTAGACATCACAAACGAGAGGAATGATTGTACCAAAGGTTCTCCCTCATGGGGGATGGCCAGGAATTCATCAAAGATTCCGGCGGGTTGTCTTGGCGCATCATAAAATACCCACAAGAGCACGAATGACTACGTGGGAGATGAACAAATCTGTATCCAAGAACTTTGGCCAAAGAATGGACTCACCCGTTCAAAGTAGTTAAATGATATGATCGCCTCTGCCTTTGGGTCTGTGTTGTCTGCAGCAAAATTTGCGGTCGCTTGGATCACATGGTCTATGTATGACGAGTTATAGATCAACGTAGCTCCCTTTGACATCTTGAGTCAGAACACCAGTCTAAGTGTTCGGAATTGATGCGTACATACCCAAACTTGTGTCTGCGGGTACGTCTTGAATGTAAATCTAGTGACAATACCCTACGGACGATTAGCAGGGGATCGTTGGCGGAGAAGTTATGCGCACGAAATTATTCCCGCCACCCTATGGAGTAACAATGAGATCACTAGACTGTGATCAAAATGGCACGTACTTTAAGAGCAACGAACAAATCAGGATCAGACGACTCCGTCACATTGATGGCTATCCCATTCGGTTTAACCAGCTCATACATTTCTACATTGTCAATTGTTAAACCACGCTGGTTCGTATGCCACGAGTAACCTAATCATATTGTCAGTGTATCCCTTTGTCGTATGCGTACTTGGAACATACCTCCTCCAAGTGTAAATCCAGCAACACCTACACCACATATCCGCCCGCCAACGACGTTCACTCCGTAAGGCTCAAGCGCCGCATAAACATCATCCCATACCAGACCTGCTCCTACCGTGGCAGTTTTTGTCGACGAATCGTACAGAACCTCTGAGAAGCTTGACATCGCTATTTGAACCCCTGGGGTCGACGAAAATCCTGGATTAGTACCATGTCCACCACCCTTGACCTGTATTGCCCATATTGAAGATCGTGAACACCAATCCAAGAATTACGGGATACGAACTGCGAAAGGGGTTCTCGTCCGACCGAGGAGTCGCAGCTAAAACAAAGCCCTAAGTAGTCGATAAAGAGATAGATGTAGTGGAGTGTGCTCACCGCAACACCAACATCTTCTACTGTACTAGGCCGGAACGAGCATGCTGCGTACTGGGTATTCGAGGCTACCCAGTGACTGATATCCTTTCGGTACTCCGGCGATCCTACCATGCTTGAGCGTGAACGCAGAAACGGCGTGTTATGGGTACAACAACAAACCATCATAATAGACCGCTGATGCAGCCGAAATAGAATCTGAAATCTCTTCACAGGTCTCACTGAATGTGAGGCGGGATTTGGAGAGCACCGTCTGTGCATCGCTAACAAGGGTGGAGCTGACGGGGAGGCCCAAGGCCGCAATCGAAAAGAAGAGGAGGGTAGAGTAAATCATTCCCGAATGTGAGACGCTGGGAATGCGTCGTTTGCTCGTCTGTTCTTATATCTAGTTCGGTAGTAATGACTTAGTGTCATAAAAAGAACAAATAACGACTGCTGCATCAAGGAACCGCTGGGGATGTCATCGGGTTTCGAGGGTGTTGGATTTGATGCGGCAAAAGACGACCCATTGCGCGTCAATGCATCCTGAGTGGTAGCCAAGTAACCCCGCGGTTAGTGCGTCTAGGGTTTACTGCGCTCTAGGTAATAGTTTCACCTTGCTGAAACTCGGAAGCAGCGTACTTACAGGAACTCCATCTTCGCTGGTATCTTAAGTCCAATCTCCGCCACCTGATGCGAGCGACTTACGACTGGAACATGGCGCGCGGACGAACCACTGGTTTCAGTGTCCCCAGGAGCATTATTGAGACAACTTTTCATTGCGCCAATCTACTTTTGCAGTGGTCACAGACTAGGCTAGTCGTGTCACCGGACTACGCTCGCTCGCTGTGTATTGAGTTGGTTCAACGCCACCAGATCTACCACTGCTGCGATTTGCCAATTTACCACTTGGCTAAGATAGCTTGTTGGATGCGTTCGTGCTTGAAATCTTCGAAGGCTGAGTATGAGGTGTCCAATGACGGAAAGGATTAAATATATAATTCCGTGGGGTGCCAGAAACCAAGATGCGGGATGGACGTCGTCAGTGAGCTCACAATGCTCGGAAAATGTTTCTTGAATCCTAAATTATCAGCCTTTATCAGATCAAACCGTGTATCGTAAGTACCACAGCATATAGAACCATGACGTATTGACCAAGAATGCGGTGCTTTGCCTGCAACTCAAGATTGCATAGGCACGCATCACGACAAACACTATCAACTGTAAGTCAGGGGATTCAACGTGTGGTGTACTCACGGCGAATTGATCCTCCCGAAAAATGACCAGGGACAACTGAGCTTGACGGGTGAGACAGAAACACGGTGAAGATATACTTGTGTAGCCATGGCTAAGATAACCAGTTCTTCGAGCATGATGAACGTCTGACCAAGTAGTTTCCTGGCATAGCGGTTAACCAGGAAAAGTATTTTTACGGCCGTCCATTGTTCGTTCCGTATATGCGATAACTATATCGTGGTTCGTCCGGAGCGTACTAGTACACACGAAACGTACCTCGAGTGAAAGAGTAATAAGATAATCATAAGCAAGCAGGGGGCCGCGTGCCTAGTTCAAGCAGGGGGGTTGGAAGTCCAAAATAAGCAACTAACCCCTGTCGTTTGGCGCAGCGCTTCTGTAATTTCCTCCTCATCGTCTTCGTTTACGATGTCGACGACAAAAATCCAGTTACCGCTCTCGCTGCTTGTCGTCGTCGTCCCCGCTGTATATGCACACGCACATAACGATGTCTCAGAAGAACAACTGCATGCACCAATAGACGCTGTCCTTTACCTCCACATAGGCCTCCAAGCCCTCGTCTGGGGTGTCCTCTTTCCCATCGGCATGGTCTTTGGTCTCAGCCGTAGTCGCTGGCATGTCCCACTCCAGGTTTCGTCGTTCCTCTGCTTCAGGTCCTCCTTTTGACACAAGCACTCTCCAGAGCCTCGCATTCGCACTGACGTTTGCTGGTATTATCCTCGGACACGCGCATGGAGGTAGACAGTTCCCGCATTCCTTCCACGGCTCCTTTGCGTCTTGGCTCCTCCTTCCTATCCTCGCCCAACTCTCCCTTGGTGTCTATCTTAAACTACACATCCATGAAGAGACGGTCAGACCGTACGCTGTCCGTGCCCATGGCATTCTCGGACGCATTTGGCCGATACTGGGATGGGTGCAGGGACTGTTTGGTGTCATCGTGCTGAGGGGATTCTGTGACGAAGTCGGTGCAGGGCAGTGTGCAGCGCATTACATTATGGTGAGAAGACGTTTCGGGCTGTTGTCTCGAGTATGTGCAACTCATTCTACGCTAGGGAAGCGCATTTATTGGCTACGGGATAATTATGGCCATCCTGCTGGTCGGTGGCGAAAATTGGGTGCGTCAGAGCGGAAGGAGTCCCGAGTGGTGGGATTCGTGGGTGATCATGATTTGGGTTGGTTTGCGAGTTCTAGTGTGGGTAAACGCTAGCTTATGTGCCCCAATCTACCAGGGTATTGTGAATACGTTCACGGAGCATCATGGGGGTGCATGGTCCGTGAAAGACATGCAACATACGTATGTACTTTCTTAATTTTATCTCGTCCGTTCTCACGTGACGCAAGTTTATTGGGAGTAGTCTGGTGGGCAGGTGGTGCATTGGGCATCTACCTCTCCCGTAATAATCAGGTATGTCCCCTTCTAGTTTTTGCCAGCATCTCCCCACTGAACGGATATTAGAGAAATGTTATCCCGGGTTTGATGTGCGTGATCCTAGATCAGTTCCGCTTTTTCAGAGTCATAACGTTGACCGTAATGACAGTATCATATTGACCGGTTGGGCCATGTCAGATCATGCGCAGGTACTCATGTTATCTACAAAAGTGAGCCTCTTTTGACTAGTTGGTTTCTTGTGGTTGAGCTACCCATTCAAGGTACACGCGATGTTTGGATACACGCTCATGTTCGCTGGACTCGCACGGATCATCGAGATTTGTTTCTTCGCAACCAGCTCGTCCACGGGATCACTGGACGATAATGAGAGCGAGCATACACTCGCACCAGGGATCAACCATGGCGATACAAGATCGAAAGCAAAAGCGGCGCGTGCCTTCCGCCATTTGCCCCCATTCGTGCGTGTGCCATCCATGTTTATCTTGTATTTTTGGTCTGATGGCTAGACCGTAGTTGCTCGTGGCGTCAGGGTGAGCCCTTCCCATTGACGGTCCTCGTTGGCTGTGTTGTTGAGATCCTTGGTAGATTCTTATTCATGTCTGCCACGGACGAGGAGCTTAATGCTGTCCATGAAGTGGGGATGGACCACGTCACTTACGTTCTCGGGATGTATAGGTCTGTCCGCAACCATGCCCACCTGACTGTTTGTATGCTTACCATCATGCAGTTTGGCGTTCTTGTTGTACCTCTTCACGGTCTTTCTTGTGAACCTGTATGCGACCACGGGGAGGAACGTCAATACGCCGACGCACACCCCGGCCAGCTTCTCTGCACCACAAAATGGTGCGATGGAGTTGACGAGTCCGAGGGATGCATCCAAGTGGTATTCGCCCGTGCCAGCGGAGGAAGGTGCCCCGCATGTGTTGGGTGAGGACGAGGAGTGAGTGATTGTATATGTTGAGCACACGTTCCTTGAGAGGTTTGTTGTGTGTATTGCGATCTCCTTTGGTGTAGTTTAGATCTTTGTGGTTGGTCGATATTTTATATACCTTAGAGCTGGCTTTTTATTCGTATCTCTTTCATTGGGTGGTTTGGTGATCAGAGGGTAGACCTCGGGAAAGCAGAAATAGTTCATGTCCCAATACTTTTGCATGTACAGTATATCAAGAAGCATAGTGTAAAGCACGCAAATACTATCCAACGGTTACAGTAGCGTAGAGCTCTTCAAATCAACAAGAATCACCAACGTCATGTTCTCGTTACGTATGTAATGGTCAGAGGTCCTTTTACACTCGGCCTAACAGTGCAGCCGCCTTGTTAGATATGACAGTAAAAACCCTGTCCTCGCCAGCCTCGACCCTGGTCGCGCCGATATCGCTGTGAATATGGGATGATCCAAGAGCACCAGCTTTCGCCATCGATTTGGCAAGGAGCGGGACCTAGAGAGCGACGATCGGGTCAGCATGGACACGGGCAAGGTAGGTCAGGGGCAAAGGGACACACATACCTCAATTTGGATGCTGGAACTGAAATGCGCGAGGACGCTCGCGAAGACGCTGAATGGGGTGGAAAGGGTCGTCAATGCCGTGCAAAGGATGTGAAGGGTGTGCGGGGACGTACTTGGCGACGGACTCGGGGATGCGGTTTTCGGACCGTTCGGCGCCTTGTAAGACCCCTGGGCGAAAGACGATGGTATCTGCATATCCGAGGCGCGCGAGGGCGAGTTCGGTGAGACCCTTGGATCTATGGGCGTATCTAAGTATCAAGATCAGAGAGAGTGCAAAGGTGGACTTGCCTCGTGTAAAGGAATGGAGAAGTCGGGTTCGCGCCACCGGACTTTACGCAATGAGATACGAGAAGCATACAAGGACGTGGAGAGCGAACATACCGAGAGATACACAACCCGCTGTTCATGCGTTGGATCGTCCGTCTTGACGGCCTCGCACGCACGCACGACATACCTAATCGTTTTCCACTGCGTATCAGCTTTTTTCTCCACAAGAAATAACCTGCACACGCACTCTCGATCAATCTTTTCAAACTGGGCTGCGCTCCCCGCATTCGCACGCGTGGTGCCCAGCGTGACGAACACGACGTCCCAGCGACCGGCTTTTAGCCCCGCCTCGTCGAGGTGTTCGAAATCAATGACTTTTTGTTCGAGTTTGGTTTGGACGTGTGGATCGGACGGAGGCGTGCTCACACGACGGCCGTACTCGCCCACGCGGGTCCATTCGTCGCTCGCGAGGAGCTCTGCGAGGAGGGGTTTCCCTACACCACCTGTCGCGCCAAAAAGAAGAGCTGATCTACCGACAGTGGTCGCCATGAGACGAGAAATTGGGAGAGTAACTTTGAGGGATATGATGAAACGTGTGACATGTTGGATTCGCCATTTCGTTTATGTACTCATGATGCTTGACTCAATCGTGATGACCGTTTCATCACGCTAGCCTTCGCTATACACGTCATGTATCGCCAGTATGCAAAGGCGTTTGCGCTCTGCGGCACGGGGCTTCGTCAGCACCGTACGTCCCATGCAAAAGCTTTGACTCAACAGTGATGACCGTATTGAAGATCGTCATGGACAGGTCATTACGGCTCTGCCGAGGCACCTACTAAGCAACCCGGCAAGTAGTCACTGTCAAACAACTACTTTGGGCTATGTACATCGATCAAGCAAATCAATATGATTGCGGCCAGATCCGGTCGAGCTGTAGGACTCGTTCCCAAGACATCCACCCTCGGCCGGGGTCATGTTCTCGTACGTATGTCTGGAATATCTGACTCAACATACTAAGGCATATGCTCAGTAGTACGGCCCTTTGTCGGAATACAGCGCCCCCCACTCGCAATCACAGAATAGAGTCGGTATTGGAAGTCGATATAGACATTCGTCGACAGGATGGTGATGCTGCCGTGAGGACTTTCCCATGTTGAGGCTGAACGTGATTCACAGGGTAACAAAAGACATGTCCTGCGGCATCTTTGCTCTTGAAAACACCAGACCAGGGGCTTCTTGCTAACCATGTCGTGTTGCTCCTTTCCAGCAGTGATACAACTCCTGCCAAGATAGCCTGCAGGAGAACTGTGGGAGTCGATCAAGGTCCTTAATTTGACGTCGTCCATGCCTTTCTTGGGATTCAAATATTAGCGGACAGCTGGAACTTCGTGCTCAAAAATCCGGGAGTCCCTCCGTATGTTGTTCAAAGTGGGTTAGCTGTCCCAGTTCGTTTGGCAACGAGGTAAGCAATAGCCTGCGATTCACTGAAAATCATGTTAATCTGTCTACCGCACACGAAAAAAGCCTATTTCGAATGAAGAGCTCATATTCTGATGTACAAACAGCGTCGCCGTTTCTCGGACGTTTAACTGAGGTTATAGTACAAAATCGAACACGAGGTATATCTGGAGAAGATGAATCACGAACCACCGCACGAGAAAGAGAGAAACCTGAACTTCCCCACTCGTCCGACTCACTCGTCTTACAGGTTTTTCTGGCCTTCAATCTGTACCTTGCTATGTTTACGATTTTCTCGGAAGAGTCGGTTCGCCGTGAGTATATGAATCTTGAATGTCCCCTCTTTGACAGCCAGGTTTAGTTTTCGTCCTAATGGGTGCTTGTGCAATCTTGAGATTCCGGCGTTGGATTGCATTGTCGATGTACACAGTATATATTGTTTATACTGTGGGTATATCTGTGTTTTCAGTGTGCATGCATTTCGTATCTGGCGGCGGTAAGTGTCATGTATTATCCCCTGACCCATTGATGCATCGGATTCGGCATGTAGCGATTCTGCAATATAAATATCTGAACGAAGTTGGTTTATGCATTGCGTCCATACCACGTACGTTCTATACTTTCTCTATCTTTCGGGT
>JBBPSB010000840.1:0-10495 GCA_038093375.1 Xerocomus brunneocitrinus
GTTGCCGTTTCACTCTTCCCTGTCATGATGACTCATCACGATGAGGAAGCAATTGCCGCTGGGACACGACGGGGACAAGGACGAGGAGTATTCACTCGATTTCATGTACTAGTATATAGACAATACACTTGATTTAGAAAGCTGTTTAAGATGAATTAGCAAATTGAGTAGATAAGTTGATATCCTATGCTTTGTCTAACCGGTCTTTTCAGCTTCGTTGTCTTTGCCAAATTGCTTAGCACGCAAGACTGTTAAAGCCACAAATAAGCCAAAATAAGATTGATGTAAATTTACTGATGTACCCCTACCCTAATGTATTTGTCAAAATGTTGTAGAATCTTGTCGGGTTGGTATTGCGCGTATGGGCTATGTGCCCTCGTGGTATTTTATGATTCTGGAATCCTCGGTGACGTTTGGGGGTGCACACTCGCTCCGCCATTCTTCGGTGGACTTTCCTTGTCTTATGTGTACTGCAGTCGAGCTACCCTTACTGCGCGCGTCACCGCTGGTGAGTGTCGTTGATGCCCGCAATCCCCTCCGCAGTTGCGCGTGCGTGGTTGGCCTCAGCGTCGCCACGTCCTTCGCGGAATCCTCGCTAGTGGCCTCCTCATCCTTGGGATCCTCACTTGGCCATTCCAGCTCCTTCGTCAGCTTCACGTTCGGGCGGCTCCACTGGTAGGGTGTAAAATGCTCCCGCTTTCCACGCCGGCTTTATTGCGTGATAGTTCGCGAGGTCAGCAGTCATTTCGTAGACCTCTGGATTCGCCATATTCGGTTCCTGGGGTTCCTCCGTGGCTACCGGTTGGACCTCTGTGTCCTCGTGATTGGAGATTCGATCTCAATAATTACCGTGGAGAACACCGTGACCCGCCGTGACCCGGCCGCCCCGGTGCTTTACCTCAGTGGATTGACTTTGCGCGAAGGGTTGACCACGTACATCTCCTACGACATATGATGGAGTTGTAAAAGAGCGGTTGGATGAAATGAGGAGGTGCGCTGGTATTGTGACGAGTCAGTCGCGAAGTTAGCCAGAGATTCGCATCATGCTCATGATGTTCATACTGCACGAGTCGCATAATAATACTATCCTACAGCACAGCAGGGAAAGTACAAGCATTCGGAAGCACCGCAGAAGCGTTGTAGGAGCATCATTCGTCCATGATATCAATGACCGACTCAAGTGCAACCTTCGGTTTCAGCAGGACCTTTGTCTCCCACTGCTTCTCCCCAGTCATCCCCACCCGCGTCTTCTTTCTCAGACCAAGGTCCGTTGCACACAGTACCTTGGAGGCATTGTCCCCTCTTCCCTTCGTACCTCCATCGTCGTACGAATCCTCCATCGTCGTCACATCAAATACGGTCCCTGGGGAAATCGCCAAAACCTCGAAATCGCCAGATGTAACATCTTCGCCGACGATCTTATTCACGCGCATGGCTAAGGAGACCAATAACGAAAGCTTCTCAGCGAACTTAGAAGATAGGGCAGAACCAATGTCCAATTTTGATGCGGCGCATCCAGCAGTGAGGATGATGTCGCCTAGACCGGAGATCATCTTGGTCGCCATCTGAAACGCGATCTGTGTGTCGTCCAGCGTCGTTGATGGAACGTGGGTACGGGTCAGGGCGCGCCAGCGGCCAGCAATTGCCTGTGCCTCTGATCAAGTGCATGAGCGTTTTTGTCGGATAGCCTGTGTTTCTCGAGAAGCGGGTACCGACCTTTTTCATGCACACTCTGGTAAATTGCGTCGATGAACCGATTATGGTTCTCGTCTCCGCCGATAATCCAGGCGCATGCAATCCAACGCAGATGGTATGTCAGATATGCCTGGAATGCGATTTGGATCAGAATGGGATCGTCCGTATGTTTTTTCGTGCCGAGAAAATGGACAATCGCGCCTCCGAGTGCACCTGACGCACGTTTACAAGCTGCTTGTTGTTCAGCTGTCTTGGGTAAGTGAGAGGTCGCCCCGAGGAAGAATAGCTCAACCATAGACTCCGCCATGAATGCAGTGCTTTGCAGCACTTCTGCATTAAGCCTTTGAAGGGTACTAGTAACCTCTGCGCCAGAGAAAGCGTCAGCTGTCGTGAGGAAGCTCTGCGCGCCCTTGAGCTCAGAGGTTCTGTCTTCCAGGAGGGTCGCCAGTTGATTGAACTCCTTTTTCAACGCTGACGATTCCTCTCGTGCACTACGAAGCTCCTTGTTTTGGACCTCCAAACGTTGCTTTAGTTCGGCAGCCATCCGTTGGGAATCCTTGGTATTGGAGAGTTCGCGGCGAAGTTTATCGATCTCGTGGAGGCTATCATCTAGCTTAGAAGCATATGAGTCGAGCGACCTCCTGGCTTTGCCTAGCTCTGTATGTGCTTGAGTTCGAGCTCGGTTAACTTCCTCAATCGCAGCCTTGGTCTGATCAGCTTCTTTTGCATGCGTCGACTTCAACCGCTCGATCTCTGCATTGAGATTGCCTCTGACGGAATCCCTATCCTTCCGTATCCGCTCGCGATCGACTGTCAGGTGTTCAACCCGCTGGGCGTGCTCTTGCAGAGTCATTTTCAGCGTCTCCACCTCCTCGTGCGCCCTACGAGCAGCATCCAACTCTCCCTTCAGCCGTTCCGAATCAGACTGCAATCGCGAACGCTCCTGTTTCATGTCTCCTCGTGCGGCGTCCTGCTGCTGAAGCATGATTTTCAGTTTCTCGTTCTCTTCCTTGAGCGTGTCCACCATGGCAACAGCAGAAACAGCGTCTTTCTCTTGCTCCCGTTCTCGCTCTCGACGATTCTTGACAGGCGGCCCGTCTTTGTCTCGTTCTCGCTCTGAGCGGATGCTGGTCCGCAGCTCCATCACCTTTCGTTCCCATCGATCACGCTCGTTCTCTGCCTTGCGCTGTGCAACGAGCGACGCCTCCACCTGCTGACGCAACTGTTCTCGCTCCTCCTGCCACTGCGCAGGCTGTGCTCCTTGCGGGTGCTCGCCGCCGTCCACCCGGCTATACCCGAGGCGTTCCAAGGACCCCTCGTCCTCGATGTCAGGCGATGAGGGCGACCCATGTTTGACGTGCTCCCACTGAGTGTCGTGTGCATGATGAGGCGGGTATTCGAGGGATGTGGCGGTCGTGAGTTTGGGTGTGAGAGGTGCGGGTTTGAGTGTGCTGCTTCGTTTCGGGGTCGAGGGCGCATTGCCCCAAAGGCTGAACATGGTAGCGACGACCGGACGTGAATGCGAGGTTTGGATGGAGAGGGAGGCTCCGAGAGTAGTAAACAACAAACGATGAGTTTATGATAGGCAACTGGGAAGATCGAGCGTCAAAGACCCAGAGTCGATGGATGAGGAAAATGTCGCTTCAAGTTCATTCAGATACCCAGAGCATCTTCAAAGACCCAATGACTTTACCTTGATAGATGGGTGTAGTTTGAAGTACTGGGACCCACGACGAGGGTAGCTGATGAAGAGAAGAAGGGCCACCCTTCAGCCTGCACGTACTTGCTAAGCTTGAACGAGGCTTCAGGCAGGCGGCACGTTAGCTAAGCCACACGTTTCTTTCATAGTGCTCCCATTGCGGCATGCCGCTTTGAGCCACCGTACTTAGGACGGACATATCTGTGCGGGGTTTGGCGGGGGCTGGAACTACCACCGCAGTGACCGCACCAAGGTCAAGGCTTGCATCGACTATGCATTCTTGCCCGTCCGAGTGCTGTACATAATACCATTTTCTTATCAGATGACTTATGGGACAAGGCTTTTGTGAGTTGCAAGACCGAACTCGAATCAGTTGAACGACTCTTTGAATCCGGCGGACCGCGCTAGGAACCCAACTCCGAGAATTGTTGTCTGGAAGGAGTCCGACTTCCCACTTAATATTATGTACTACCGGCCCAGCGACATATTCAATGATACTTCATCCGCGATTGCGAGGATGGACATAAGATAGGGAGAATTGGCGACGATAGGAAAAGGTCGATCGAGCAGGAAGTTCGAGCACAAGGAAAGTCATCAGCGCCCGCTGTCTGCAATGATGATAGAGTTCATGTGTGTCAACTAGGGAATACTACTAGTGATACTTATTGTTACTCGATCATCATGTACAGACCAACTACATAACAATCCCTGGGTACATACATCATATGTTACACCAACCGGTCCATCTTCCATCCTTCACATCCTCCCCATTCACTCATACCTCAGAATGAAGATCTTGCCTTCCTTGACCGACAAAATCACAGCTCCCTGACTTTGATCGATGTTGATCGTCTCCACTCCGTCCAAATCGAGTTCCTCCGGAATCTCGAGTGTGCGCACGACTGCTTCTTCGCGCGATAAACGTCCCTTCTCCCGCTTCCTATCCACTGCGGTGAAGACAGGTGGGAACGTGACAAAACGAAGACACTTTGGCACGCAGTGTCGTCGTGGGTCGTATATCGTACCATCGCCATCGTGCGGGTTCGTCGACTGGCTGTCGGTGCGTGTAGCCAGATCGTGACGATGTCTCAGGGTTGAAGCTGACGCCGAACCGGGGCCATTGTCTGACACACTTGCTGATAGTGCCTCTTCCTCTTCCTCTCTGCCATCTTCACTGTCAGAATACGACCCACTGCCTACGAGTCGTGACGCGTCGACACCATAGACTCCTCCCGGCTCCGCAGCATATTCGATCCACACAGCATGTCCAAAGTCGACAGCGACAAGGGGACGTGGCCGGTCAGTCGTTTCTTCATCGTCATCGTTGTCCCCCGTACCATCGAGCACACATACAACCTCAAAGGGCGTAGAGATATACCACAGGTGAAGCATCTCGTCATCTCCGTTTCCGCCCGTATGAGCGACGGATGTAGACGAATTCAACGTCAAAGGTTCGTGGATGATGGGGACGCGGAAGTAGTGTTGCCCCAGTACAAATCGTGTACGGTGAGTGTCTGGATCGTGAGCTGCGAGGAGAACAACTGTGCAGCTGAGTCGGGGGACTCCTGGTAGCGTCGGCCACCACTGTCGAACAAAATGTGCCGACTCAGGATACCAGGGAGGGAAAGGATATGGATTTGGGGCCGATGATGACGTCGTAACAGTATGTGATGGTGCAGGGGGTTGCATTGTTGTCGAGGCGCTCGAAGACAGATGACTTGTACCAGGGGAACTCTGGTGCGATGAAGGTCGAAGTTGAGACGCCTCTCCATTTTGATCCTGTTCAAAGACTACTTCCCGCATTTTACCCTTGTCTTTCGCTCTTTTCGACGACGGGCCCGGTTCATAGTCGTCGAAGGTAATTTCGATGTTGGCTCTTCCCTTTCCTTTGGATCCCGAGCTTTCTGCGACGGCTTCCTGTGACCACCTATCATCATCTTCCGTTCCCCACTCCGAGCTGTCGTCAAGCAATGCCTCTTTCTCGTTGACCTCTTCGGCCTCCTCTTGGGGTATAGTGGCAATCGATGGTCCAGAAAGGGTCTGTTCCCCAGCAACTGGAAACGGACTATTGGCACCTCCGTGGATTTCCTCGCTTTCCACATCGGGATTGTTGGTGGCGCCAATATGAGCAACCCCGACAGAACTGGGCTGGACGCCTGGGAAGACAAACTTTTTTGAAATCGATCTTATCGGCGACAGTCTCACTGAAATAACGGGTAGGTCGTCGCGACGGAAATTGGGCAATTGGCCACAATCTGCTAGTTCGTTACCATGTTTATGAACGCGACTAGCGAGAAGGCTGGGTTTGCGAGGTTTGATAAAGTTCCGGAGGATGTTGAGAGGATAAAAATGTTGGTAAGCAGCGTCCGCTTCTTCCGAATGAATGACGATTTGGTCCTCGTGTAAGATGCAAGACCAATTCGAAGATATAAGCTAGAAATTATTTTCGCGTCAGAATTACCTCTACAGATGCGTTTCAACGGATGAACCGTCGCAAAAAGAACAAAGAACATGCGGCACTCACGCAGCCGACACCAGTGTCCACGAAAACATATTCATCTTTGGCCCAATCCAGTAAAACGTATAAGCCTAGAATTGGATTAATATATGGACCTCAGTCATGTTCGCTCAGTTTCTCACCGATGGTATTACTAGTCGCCACCCACACAAACGCACTCAAGAGACGACGCGGTGGATCCAGTAGGAAAACGTTCATGACCACTCCCGTTGTATGGAAAGATGTCAGTGGAAAGAAGATAGGCTTTAGTTCGAGCATGTGTTGGGAAGACGTTTCAAAAAGAAGACCCGAGCGCAGCGAACCTCCAGCACCTACAAAGCGACCTCCGGGGGAAGTTTGACAGGCAGAGGCTGCGCAGAGACAAGTGGCATGCGTTGGTGTCTCCCGGTGATACTCTGAGCAATCGGGAAGAGGTGATGTAGTTCGCGCGGACATGGGTGAACGCGTAGCGTGTGCAGAACTCGTGGATGTGCTTGATGTGTGGAGAGTTGAGTCGTGTGGCGATGATGCCTGGGATGAAGGTGGGGGAGAGTTTGCTGGACTCTTGGAAGGAGAGCAACAATGTGACTCGGGAGAGAATGACAAAATTTGAGACGACGGAGAAGGATAATCCCGCACTTCTGGCGGGAAGGCAAGTTTCATGAGAACGAATTCCATTACTCGGTTGTCATCATATCTGTTGATGCGAATAAGAACACCGCATGAATGTGCCTTGATGCACTTACGATCCCTCCAGAACCCTTGCCATTGTAAAGTATACAGCCCGTTCATCAAATTCGACACGGCATTTCCACAATTCCCATTTCTTTTCGGCATCTACATCCTCCTGATTGCTGTCGTCGTGATCGTCGCCATTTTCCTTTACTTTACGTCGATCCGCCTTGTGACCGTCATCCTTGGGGACACTCCCACCACTGTCACGTTGCGCAGATAGCGTCCGTGGGTCCCACTCTGCGAGACAGACATCACGTGCAACATCCCAGCAAATGACCCGACCACTTTTAGTTGCGCAGAGTGTGTATGAAGACGTAATCGGCGATAACCAATCGATCTCTTCGTTTGGCGGCGCAGATATCTTGGTGTACCATTCACAGGGTCTGTCGGATGAGGTGGATGGCGAAGCAGACAGAGAAAATTGGGACCTTGCGGGACGAGGTGCACGAACCCTCCAAGCCCTCTCGAAACTGTGAGCTCTGTCGACTGCTTTGATGAGGCCATGAGTAGAGAGGTCGGAGAGACGTTGGAAGGCTGGGAGAGGCAAGGGCCGAGAGCGCGCAAGCAAGCCATGTGCAAGCGAACGGTAGACGGGTCGGGTGAGAGTAAACGCCCGAAGTGATTTGCAAGTCTGATCCAGAAATGATACGAGTGGCTAATTCAGGCCAACGACACGGTATACGGGTGAACTGGCCTGCTCACCGCTTGGAGATTGTGAATATCGTCGATGGCAAGATATTGCGCGATGTTAAACAAAAGATCGTATGGGAGGGCGCTAAGTGACATGAAGAGTGAAGAAAGGATGTTGATGGAGGAGAAGCGAAGGGTCGGTCGTAGATCGGAGACAAGTGTAGGCGAGGATGAGACGGACACGGATCAAGTGGGGTATGGGAAACGGCGAAGGTCGAGTTGCTTTGAGCTCGCGCGGCCGCACTACGCTGATCCTAATCGGGAAGCAACTCACGGCGTGCCCAAGTTCCCTTGCGCCAGTTCATTCCACCTCCTCCAACATCGCTCGTTTGCGCATTATTCACCAACCAGACTCTTCCCCCAGAGCTGAGTGCCTTCGTCCCTCGCCATTTCACAGAGACGCACAATGTGTAATCCCCTCTCTTACTACAGGGCGTTCGGACAGTTGTTTTAGGCACAACTTGTCAATCTACAGAAGCAGGAACTAGAAGAAGCATCGACGCTAAAAGAAATAATAAGCTTCCCATGGGAAGCAGGTTCAACGTTCAACCTTGATCTGGTCTTAAGTCTTTTTGTTCACGAGCCACATCATTCCAATGATTCTGCACGGACCGTGTAAAACGGTCATCACAATACATAAATAACAATCGGACGTGTTATTGCGACGGATTCGTCGGACTCGGGTTCTACACCAACGCTAGACATCATATTGTCTCACGCGAAGCTTTTTCCAAAGGAAGCTCCTCCAGAACCATCGTGGCTATCCCGAAACCAGTCACCTCCCATGGCGCATGGGGTGGTGCGTATGCTTTTGCATACTAGGCGGCGGCGACCTATTTGGACCGCATAGTCCTAGTTAACAGTCAAAGAAAGTGACACTACTCCACAATGGTTCACGTCATTGAAGAACAACCTATTGTATCCACATGTTGAAATTGAAGTGCTTGTATGTCGTCGATGGTAGACAAATATATCATCTCTAGCGTGAAGTATAACTGACGGGTATCATTAGGAATAAAGCCAAAGAAAAATGCTCCACATTACGCTGACTCATAGATATAGACTCCATTAAAAGTAAAGTAAGCATTGCCAAAGGCTGAAGCTTTTTCATTTACGTATTCTATGAGATTTATAGGTTAGCATTTTTGTACATGAACCATAACTGAATTACTAACCGACACAAGTCAACGGACATCCAGACTCGCGGTATACCTCAGCATTTCCAGCCCATGTTCCACCTGCAAGGGGTTAAGAAGAAGCAATGAGGATGTCAATGCATCGCACTCAATCAAAGTACCCCACGTACATAAATCAAGGTCAATCATGATATTGAACGAACCAAGGTGGGTGGCAAAATTGCAACTAGTGTCTGGAAAGTATGCCACAGGTTCCCCCTGCGATTCAGAAAAAATCAGTATCTACTGCGTTCCCAGTCGCGACATTTAATTCATACCCAGCTGCCCGTATTGACCGTCTTACCGGGGACTAACACGTCCGAGGGAGGGGCCGCCCATCGGGGCCAAAAAAAGACCTTGATAAACGAGGACGTGCGCTCAATCGCATACCTAAGAATTTCAAGTATCATCATGTTGACGACGCGTGCGGGAATAGAACATGGACCTACCATCCTCCACCAACCGCATTGAAACCTGGGCCAAAGTTGTTTGGTGTGTTGACCGAGACACCGCAGGCCGAATTATTTGTTTGATAGACGTCGCAATTGGTTCCCTGGCTCGTTCTACCGTGGCATGTGAGTACGCATCCAATGAACGTATTAGAGCGGCTTTACTCACCCGCTCATTGACCGATGGGAAGGCATCGTGCAACCTGGGGGTAGGTAATCAGCAAGTCGACTCAAATAGCTATTGTGAATAGGGGACGAACTTGCGCTCGTGTGTAGCGTGATACGGTCTGGGGCCTGATTATTGACACCCTCTACGATGTCGACTTCCCCCTAACACATTTCATCTTAGTGCATAAATCAAAACATGCAAAGGGATCATACCCCGTTAGGCCAGTTTGCGCCAAGTTCCTACAAGACATGAGATGTTAACCTGATTCATATTGCACTGACAGGAAAAGGATATACCCTAAAAATATCCAATTATTACTCCGAGTGAGGTTACACCAACGGTAATGAATAGTAATTCAACTAACCCTAGATGCCCATGGTGTAAGCAAAGATAGCCGGGAAAATGTGTGCAACTCACAAACAGCTGGCCATGTGCCGCAACCGGTAGGCATGTGAGCAATGTCAAACCTATGAAACCCATGAGATGGACCAGCCAATACAGGTAAGGACACGCACACGGCAACGTGAGTATCATATTGTTCATTAGACTTTAGATAGAAGGAATCTCGCCCCGGTCCGTTGGGATTGAGCACTGTGGTACTATCCGCACGCAATGTGACTTTATCCTCATTGACAGAGACAAGGCCCCTGGACTTCGCTGTCGCGTAATCGAGATAGTTCCTACAGCACAGCGCATCAGAGAACTCGAGCAGACACCAACGAACAGCACACTTACACACGTCCACCGTTCGCATCTTTCTCTGTCTGCCAAGTGAATGCCTTGACGAAATTGTTCCCTTTCAAACTGTCGGAAAGAGTGTAGGTCGCGGATGATACACAGTGCGCAGCTGCGAGGAGGACGAGACCCTCGGTGAGCAATCTGGACACCATGGCTGAAAATAAGTTATCGCCCTTGAGCGAAGGATGGGGTTGAACTTCAATGCACGATGAGTCTTTACATCAAATGGCTGATTTTTTATGCGAGAATTCCGTTGTTCTGAAAATAACCATGCGAATATGGTTCCCTTCTGCCGTTGATTAGGCGGCTTTCCAACTTGGAACATTCAATTATATGATTCGGAAGAAGCACCCATATCAACTCTGTTACCGGGGCCGGCCTGTACGCACGTATCACATCCCATTAAATCACGGGCATCTAACTCGGACTGCGTTCAATTTGACGACAGTTTGGCAGACTGCTAGTGACAGCGAAGCGTAAGTATGTACGTACTTTGTTTATACAGTCACATGCACGTTGTCACACAACGGGGTTTGCAATATTCAGGACAGTGCTAAATGTTATCCTAGACGTGGATCATAAACATAAAATAAATCTTACAGTTTATGCAGTGACGAAATTCAAAGTCTGTCTGATGGTCCAAACGTG
>JBBPSB010000841.1:0-10484 GCA_038093375.1 Xerocomus brunneocitrinus
CAGGATGTATGAATCCACAATGTTGATCTTCGGCCATCTTCGTGCGGGAAACGACACATCCAATCCCTCCGGAATCTCGGTGAACGTCCGCGTGTCAATGCCGAGGGACAAACGGTTGAGTGACGGACACTGTCGTAGGAGCTGCACCAGTCCGCTGAGCGTGATTCCGCCACCATCTGCATCAATTTGCCAACCCCAACCGTCGTTGATAAGCAGTTCCTCCATGCGAGGCGAGGCGAGTTCGAGTAGGTCAGTGTCCGTCAGACCCACAGAGCAATTGAAATTGATATGTAATTCACGGAGCTCGGCAAGGGCTGTGCAATGGCGGAGGTCCTGCAACGTAAGCCGTGGAAGCCCGTCTTCGTCGTGAGGAGGCAGATCTTCATCTCCTTGGTCGAAACCGCGGAGCCGCAAGTTGGTGACGACATTGGATGGACACGCTTCTCGAACGGCGGCCCAGTATGCTTGAACAGCCGGTCTCGAAGCATGTGCTGAAGTAGCGACATAGAGGGTTCCGATTGCGGGAAGCCGAATACAGTGAAGAAGTGAGGTGATGGTGTCCAGAGGTCTGGACGCGATGTGCAGATATGTCAAGTTTGAAAAAACCAACATCGAGCCGAGACGTGAGATATCGTGAATTGGATCATCTCCCAATGTGAACTCCAGCCATTCCAGAGTAGGTATGGAGGAGAGATGCACGATTGCATGCACATTCAAGGGGATGCCATAACAATGGACACGCTGAAGATTTGACCAGCGAGAAATCTGACAGGAGATTGCTGAGGAGATTGCTGAATCCACAGGACCGGATCGGATATCAACTAAAAGCTCCTTTATGTGTGGGCAGCGGTTCCCAAAAGCATCGAAAAACTCCCTGACGGGGCGATGTGGCAAGTCCAGAAAATCAAGATGAAGTATTGTCAACGATGGGACAGCAACATGCAACGGAGCAAACACAAATGCTTCACGCCAACACAATGATCGTAGGAATGGGAAGAGCGGATCAGCGAAGGGTGCAAGGGAGAATACTACCCTGATAGCTTCCTCGTTAAGGGATGTAAAGGAGCCCGGAGAACCGTGTATGAACCGGACACGACGGGTGTAGCCTCGAAGAGTATTCCATTCAACTTCTTTCAGCGGTCGCCAGAACAAATAGCAGGACAGCTAAAAGGGACAAAAATCAGAGTCAATGATGACCATGTCATAACAATACCAGTACATACGCTGCTCCACCTAGAGTAGGATCCCAGTTTTTCCTCGGGTTCAGCCAAACGACATGCCTCAGGAAGACACCGTGCTAAAGGAGAAAGGTTGTGTAACTCCTCCCACAGCACATCCAGCGCGGGCTCTTTGAATATTCGGCATGTTCTGGCTAACACAGCCAGATCCGGGCTATAGTGCCTTTCGTGTGGTGATGTCGTGGAGCAATGACCAAATATATTGAGAAGAATCTCGTGGATATGAAGGGTTTGGTGCATGTGCGTGGTTGCTGTAGATTCCGATTGGAGGTAGCGTACAAAGTGACAGCTTGAGTTTCAAAGACTCTGCACCCACCGAGTGGCGGTGCCCAGTCTTGCTCCCCGACGGCAAACTCATTGCATCGGTGGGTTCAGACGACACTGGGGAACTTGTTGCTTGAGTGAGGAGGATACAGCTTGAAGAATCTGTACACCTTTCACAGCGTTCCCACAGAGTCAGGAACATAGGATAAACACTAAGGGTGCCCTGTCCCACTGCTTCCCCCATCCGACTGGATTCGCGACTGCCGAGTTTAAGGTACGTCGTACACTGTCTAGTGTGTATTTCTGTGTGCAGATTGCACTCTCGAGCGGTGTTTGTGAGGCACTCTGTGTTCGAACTTAGATATGAGCAGAAATGAGGATCGAGATTGCGCTGGGTCTGTTACCGCACCGCCGTCCACCACTGCGTAGTCCTTTTAACTGAAACAGCTAGAGTGCAATACCGAGCATGTTGCAGTCGTACATTTTAAGTTGACTGACAAGACTTCGTTGAGAATCATTGTCCAGGTTCATGATCCCAAGTGGTGGAGTCGACCAGGTGCGGCATTCACGCTCGGTTTCGAACCTCGCATCTTGGCCCACTACGCTCCAATCGCGTTTCATGCAATCACGACTTGGATGTCAACCAACTCCAGTGACCCTATTATTAGAAAGGTAAGTCGAAAAGAAATATGCACCACCATCATCGCAGACTCGCAATGATAAAGTAGAACCCAGAGAAACGCGTCAGCTTCAGTGCCACCAGATGGATCACCTCTCTTCGTCCCACATTGTATAAGAGGTAGACTGTAGGTATGCGACAGGCCTCGGAGTCTTTTGCATCGGGCCATGCTCGATCGTGAAATGACCATCGCGGGAGCGCAAACGCCCAGAATGATCAAGATGGCGCGCCGTGCAACTTTGGCGCTATCAGAGGTGCAATACAAGATATACTTATCTCTTTCTGTGCAGCCTGTTAGTATGTTGCTCGTGTGACTCGTCGGCTGTCTCTGTTTCAATGCTCTGATGGCAACATACAATACGAGAAGCTAAATCCGACTTCATAGGAGCGGCTTGGGAACAGGGAGATATACAGCCTACCAAGAACGGAGTGAAGAAGCCAGCAAACCAAAAAAGACGACGGACGTGGCTCCTATATGATGGACGACAAAGACTGCTCTCGAGACGCATTCCTTAGCCCATCCAGCACAACTTCCCATAGAGGCTCCCAGAAAATAAGTATGGAAGGGTCCAGCCCGAGCGCTGCAAGTACCGACACCAAGCCTAGAGTGAACTCGGGCAGGATGTGCGAGTCCACAAAATTGATTTCGAGGAATCTTCGTGGAGGAAATGACACATCCAATCCCTCTGGAATCTCGGTGAACGTCTGCGTGTCAATGGCGAGGCACAAACGGTTGAGTGACGGACACTGTCGTAGGAGCTGCACCAGTCCGCTGAGCGTAATTCCGCCGCCATTAACAACAATTCCCCAACCCCAATTGTCATTGACGACCAGTTTTTCCATGCGAGGTGACACGAATTCGAGCAGGTCAGCGTCCGTCAGACCCACAGAGCATTCGAAATCGATATGTAATGCATGGAGCTCGGCAAAGGCTGTACAAGGGCGGATATCCTCTAAGATAAGCCGTGGAAGTCCGTCTTCATCGTGAGGTAGATCCTCATCTCCTTGGTCGAAACTATGAAGGCGCAAGGTGGTAATGGTATTGGATGGACAAGTTTCTCGAACGGCCGCCCAGTATGCTCCAAGAGCCCGTCTCGAGATGTGTGCTGAAGTAGCGACACTGAGGGATATTGCAGGAAACCGAATATAGGGAAGAAGCGAGGTGATAATGTCCAGAGGTCTGGAAGCGATGAACAAATCTCTCAAATTTGAAAAAACCAATATCGAGCCAAGATGCGAGATATCTTGAATTAGATCATCTTCTAACGTGAACGCCAGCCATTTCAGAGTAGGTATGGAGGAGAGATGTAAGATTGCGTGCACGTTCAAGGCGACGCCATAACAATCTACATGCTGAAGATTTTGCCAGCGACAAATTTGATGGGAGATGGCTGGGGAGATAACTTGGGAGAGAGCTGGATCCACAGGAGCGGATTCGATAACAACTCCAAACCTCTCTATATGTGGACAGCAGTTCCCAAACGCATCGAAAAACTCCCTGACGGGGAGATGTGGCAAGTATAGGAAATTAAGATGGAGTTTTGTCAACGATGGGACAGCAACGTGCAACGGAGCAAACGCAAATGCTTCACGCCAACACAATGATTGTAGGTGTGGGAAGAGTGGATCAGTGAAGGGTGCAAGGCGGAATACTACCCTAATGGTTTCCTCGTTGAGGGACGTAAAGGTAGACGGGGAACCGCGTATGAACCGGACACGGCGGGTGTAGCCTCGAAGAGTATTCCATTCAACTTCTTTCAGCGGTCGGTTGAACAAGTAGCAGGACACCTAAAAAGTATAAAAATCAGAGTCAATAATGTCCATATCATAATAAAACTAGTTCATACGTTGCCCCACGAACTGTAGCGTCGCGGTTTTTCCGCAGGTTCAGCCAAACGACATGCCTCAGGAAGACATCTTGTTAAAGGAGAAAGGTCGTGTAACTCCTCCCACAGCACATCCAGCGCAGGTTCTTTGAACATTCGGCATGTTCTCCCTAGCACAGCCAGATCCGCGTTATAGTTAGTTTCGGCCAGTAATGTCGTGGGAGTGGAGCAATGGCCAAAGATATTAAGAAGGATCTCGGGGATACGAAGAACTTGATGCATATGCGTAGTTGCTGCTTGTAGATTGCGAGTGGGAGGTATAAAGTGACAGACCCCCGAGTGGCGGTGCCAAGTTCATGTCCACCAAGTAGTACTTAGTCTGCCGAGTCGTGCCGACTCTCTCTGGGAAGTCTGTGTGGGCGAATCTCTTGCAAGTTGCGATACTCAATGGACACGCCAAACCTATCAGTCGTTTAACTGAATTAACTGATGTTCATACTGGCCATGTTCCAGTTGTACGATTTGAAAGGATGTTCATCGAATCCCTTGTCCAAGGAGTGATACAAAGCCCTGAAGCGATAACAGGAGGAATGAAGAAGCAAATCTCGGTATTTCTACGCCGGCAAAGCGTGACTAAAAAGAATCGGAACGGTAATAGGAGGAGGTCCAAAGAGAGTGAACCCATTCAAAGCACGTCCAAGACCCCATACCTTGTATCAGCTTCTCCAATATCGTCGGCGTGAGCTCCCCACCTGGACAATGATCAAACTCTCCATAGCGACCCTCAACATGTGCTGGCGGGCCTGCGTGAGAAGGAGCGCGCCAAACTGTATCAGTCAGGCAATAAATCCGTTTTTCCATCAGCGTCACAGTAGATGGGAGTGCTGGCGATGCGGTGTTCGAAGGGCCAGGGAACGACGGCAATTCGCCCAGAACAGAAGACTTATCGTCTACGTCCTCTGCAGGTATCGTCTTTGTTGTGCGAGAGGTTGTCTGTCGAGGAGAATGTCGATCCAAGGGTGAATGAGATATAGAGAATTTAGTCGAGAGATATCTTCGTCAGTTCTGATCTCCACATTACCGAGTGTGTTTCGTTTGTGCGCGAAAAACGCGTTCTGACGTGTTGTGAGAGGACAGTAATACACGCCCAAGTTTGAAAGTGAGGCATGGAACTTTGATCCGTCGCCCTGCGACTATCGGCACGGGCCAGCTGTTGAAGCTACCTGATATCCCTGTCCATGCGAGAAGCTCGTGTCACCAGAACTCATCAGCAGCTGCGCCAGGAGTCGTCCAAGCACCCGGTCTCCCTCGCAATATACGATCGGCAGGGAAACGGAAAATATCCCAAACAACGGGTAGGCCCCGTCCTCGATCCGTGTCGTTTGTCGTGTGGAAGCAAGATGAAGCTTCTCCCGTACGACATCCAAACCTGGTCGGAGTGACATCAAGGCTCGTGTCGAAATATCTGTCACTCCCCTCATCCGAGATGATATCCGGCGACTCCTTGTGATCGTAAATGTCGAGACCCAAGTATGGGATCTAATCCTCGGTGTAGAAACGGACCACCTTGAGGCTTGGACGCGTGCCATGTCCACGCACGCGTGTTCCATATACTCCTCATCATGGCACTGGCATGCCGCGCTAGTCGATGAACCCGCGAAGGAAGATGATTGGAGTCATAGCAGAGCTAACCTTCATACCATTTGAACATGCTAACCAGCGCTTCTTGGAGTATGAACTTTGAAGTGGTCCTTTTTGTCGATACAGCATGTATCGCTCCATACCCAGTTGAATCCAGCCTCTTGCAAAACATTTGGAGTTTGTCATGCGTGGGAGCCTCCTCCGAGAGACCGTACACAACAATTTGGGCTTTTCGAACAGTGGTTCATTCTCTTCCCACTTGTGCGAAAACGTGCCATAACGGTAAAATTCCCCAACTACCTGCTCAATGCGAAGATGGTCGATATGTGGGGTCATGGACACGACGAGCTCTACGAACGCTGGCGTCGATTCAAATGCGCTCGGATTTGTTGCAAAGACGACCGGAAGAGCCTCGGGGGAGTCAACAACGTGGACTGCTCGTGCCAGATCGAAGTACTACAAGTAACACATCACCAATCAGACCTAGTGACGGCGCCCATCCACGACGCGGTACAAACCCTGTACCGACCAGGACCCGAGTATCTTGATGCGCCGGGAATATAAATTACCGGAGGTGCGCAACATCGAGCTCAGTCTGGCAAACCCGCACCAGACTCGACGAGACCGTCATACAGCGCAGCACGGAGTCCTAATTAGACACGCTCAGCCCGCCGCCCAGCGACGCGCCGTTCTGCTCACCTGGCTGGATCGTCAAGTGTCCCATCGGGGTGATCATCGCGTCAGCCGTCTGGGTCTGCGGCTGCCCCGTGTCGTCCTGCCCTTTCTCGTCCGACCCCTTGGCAATCACCGTCCGCCCCTCGACACGCCTCACAAACTCGCCCCGGGATGCGCGCTCGTCGTTGCCCATCGCCTCAAACATGCTCCTTACGCCCGCGTCGGCCTTGCGGTACACACCGCGGTGGCGGCAACACGGTGCTCTTGATGTAGCGGCACCCAAATACGCGCTCGAAGGCGGCCTTTTGCGTCGCGGTGGGAGACTGGGCGACCATGGTGTCTATCGCGCGGAAACCAGCCGCGATCTCGGACACGGTGTAGTCGTTTGGCCAGCGCTTGAGCGGGGGGTGGGGCTGCTGAGAACATGAAACGTGTAGCGGTGTTGGGGGTGGTGGGCGGACTGTAGAGCGGGCTTGGGGGTACTACTGGGAACTGGAGGTTCATGGACCCGTGGAAGGGGGTACTTACTAACTTGAGCCTCGAGGAGCGCATCAACTGATACAGGGGAACATCACAACTCGATGTCGTCTGAATCACGCTCGTGGAAAGCGTAAGTTCGTCCATGCCTTTTTTTTTCAAGGAGACCGCACGACCGCACTGCAACCGCAGGTCAGTTACTTATTCCAACCATCACCACCGCTCTCCCAGTGCACGTACCTCTAGTTTGCATATGTTGAACATGGGTCAACAATATCAAAGGTAGACTCATGCCAGACCCAAGGCCGCCGGATCTTGCAGTTTACCTTTGTTTCAGATATCAAATTTGCCACTCCACTACGGAGCAAACTCTGGCTTGAGAGGAAACTATGTCCAGTTTTCTGTGGGTGATACCGGGTGTAGTGGTGACTTGTACGCAGTTGCGGTGAGCGGCGGTGATGTGGTGTGTCAAGGGGTGCTGCGGGCGTCTCGCTAGGCGGAGCGTGGCCCTATGGCAGTACTGCTGCCATATTAGCGAGGTCATTGGTAGACAGTTGGCGTGTGCGAGCAGCGTATGGGTGGCCGTGTGTCGCATGCTGCCCGTAATCAGTACTCAGTAGCGGCGCCACTGCACCTTGTCGATTTGCGCCATTCGTACCTGAGTACAACGCATCCTCTATTAAACCACGATCATGGATGCTTTACTGCGCCAGCGCAAAAGTTTCCGCACGTCGATCACAACGGTCATGTACTGCAACCGATACACACCAACATGAGGGGCGTACCTGATACGTGGCAACTTGATAACGAAATGTCAGTACTACGACCGATCATTCCATTTCTTGTGCCGAGTGTTTCAGAATTGACATATGGACTTGATGTCGCATGTGCTAAAATGGCGGGCGGACGAGCATAAAAAGGACCGACTGTGGACTGAGCAAGCCAGCTTACAGACATCCTCGAAAGCAAATATCCATCCATGCAACTCAAAGCGTATCTCACTGTACTCTTTTCACTGTTTTTCGCGAGCTCGGTGCTTGCAAGCCCCCCTGGCCCAGACGATGACTACACAAGTCAGTGCGATTCCAAGACACGTTCACGAGTTTGCTAACACCAAAAAAAATCCCTCCAAACACGCAATTGCTGCCAGTCACTTATGGAATAGTCAGTCCGTTTCAGTGAATACTCCAGAGTTTGGCTAACACCAAGAATAGGAGCTGAGAGAAATTGAATGAGAACAAATCGGTGCAACGCAAGGTACGTAGAGGCGGTGCTTTAATGGAGCGATGTGTTAAACATGGCCTGATCACGAGTCATTCGTAGTAGCACCTCCCTATACATTTTGGTTGGGTGGCCTTGCCTGACCCAAAGTCTCGGCCTGCATTTCGTTTTCTACCGTTGTCAAAGAATCAAATACGTATTATTAGCCAACAAACTAAATCATGTGGAGGGTTCAAAGGGGTGTCAATGAGCACTAGTGGGGAATTGCGGATGAATCATATGAGAGGCAGACTGTAGGTATGCGACCTCGGAGTTATTCACATCAGGTGATACGCTCAATCGTGAAATGACCATCGCGGGAGCACAAACGCCCGGAATGATCCGCCATTAGAGGCTCAATGGAAAATAGTATCTCTTTCTGTGCCGATTAGTATGTTGCTCGTGGGATTCATCAACTGTCTCTGTTCCGATGCTCTCATGGTAAAAATGAAAATGAGATCAAGCTATTTCGTCGTGTACATGGCCTACCAAGAACGGAGTGACAAAAAAAAAGGACGACAGATGCAGCTTCTATACGGTGGACGACAAAGACTAGTCTCGAGATGAATTCCTTAGCCCATCCAGCACACGTTGCCATAGAGGCCAACATTCCCCTCGACCGATAATCTCCCAGTTAAGTATCACCCAGATCCTGAGCATGGAAGGGTCCAGCCCGAGCGCTGCAAACACCGACACCAAGCCTGGAACAAGCTCGGGCAGGATGTATGAGTCCACAATGTTGATCTTCGGCCATCTTCGTGCGGGAAACGACACATCCAATCCCTCCGGAATCTCGGTGAACGTCCGCGTGTCAATGCCGAGGGACAAACGGTTGAGTGACGGACACTGTCGTAGGAGCTGCACCAGTCCGCTGAGTGTGATTCCGCCACCATCAACATCGATTCGCCAACCCAGATCGTCATTGATGAGGAACTTTTCCATGCGAGGAGACACCAGTTCGAGTAGGTCAGCATCTGTTAGGCTCACAGGGCAATTGAGATCGACATGTAATTCACGGAGCTCGGCAAAGGCTGTACAAGGGCGGATGTCCTCCAATGTAAGGCATGAAAGCAACTCTTCATTGGGAAGAACCCTATACTTGTCTAGAATTGAACAGTCGAGCTTCAAGGAGGTGAGGACATTAGATGGACACGCTTCTCGAACAGCGGCCCAGTATGCTTGAATGGCCCGTCTCGAGATGTGTGCTGAAGTAGCGACACAGAGGGTTTCGATTGCGGGAAGCCGAATACAGTGAAAAAGTGAGGTCCAGAGGTCTGCTAGACACGATGTCCAGGAATGTTACGTTTGAAAAAACCAACACTGAGCCAAGATGTGAGATAGCGTGAATTGGATCATCTTCCAATGTGAATGTCAGCCATTCCAGAGTAGGTATGGAGGAGAGATGCAAGATTGCATGCACGTTCAAGGGGATGCTATAACAAAGCACTCGCTGAAGATTTGACCAGCGGGAAATTTGACGGGAGATTGCTGAGGAGATTGCTGAATCCACAGGACCGGATACTACAAGCTCCTTTATATGTGGGCAGCAGTTCCCAAAAGCATCGAAAAACTCGCTGACGGGGAGATATGGCAAGGATCCCACATCAAGATGGAGTATTGTCAACGATGGGACAGCAACGTGCAACGGAGCAAACGTAAATGCTTCACGCCAACACAATGATCGTAGGAGTGGGAAGAGCGGATCAGCGAAGGGTGCAAGGGAGAATACTACCCTGATAGCTTCCTCGTTAAGGGATGTAAAGGAGCCCGGAGAACCGTGTATGAACCGGACACGGTGGGTGTAGCCTCGAAGAGTATTCCATTCAACTTCTTTCAGCGGTCGCCAGAACAAGTAGCAGGGCAGCTAAAAGGGACAAAAATCAGAGTCAATGATGACCATGTCATAACAATACTAGTACATACGCTGCTAGAGTAGGGTCCCAGTTTTTCCTCGGGTTGAGCCAAACGACATGCCTCAGGAAGACACCGTGCTAAAGGAGAAAGGTCGTGTAACTCCTCCCACAGCACATCCAGCGCAGGCTCTTGAAATGCTTTACATGTTCTCGCTAGCACAGCCAGATCCGGGTTGTAGTTACTTTCAGGTAGTGATGTTGTGGGAGTGGAGCAATGGCCAAATATATTGAGAAGAATCTCGGGGATACGAAGTGTTTGATGCATGGGTGTAGTCCTTCGTGATGCGGCTGTGCATCGAGTGGGAAAGGAAGGGTGAGGTATCGATATTTAGCGGACGGATGAGGAGCTAGATACACAGAATGTCTAGCTAACTAGGTGAATGTATTATGAAAAACTCGATAGCAGTCATCTTCATGAAAAGTGAAGTCCACGGAAATCAATGTGATATCAATTTCGCGGTGTGTGTGGGAAGGTCGGCCTGTGGGGTTCCGCCGGCGATAGCGTCAGTCA
>JBBPSB010000842.1:0-10476 GCA_038093375.1 Xerocomus brunneocitrinus
GTGTGAGCGTGAGGTACATGCACCTGGTGTGTTCAGTGGGCAATGGGTTGGGTTGGGCCCGCATGCGGCTGGCTGGCAGAGGCTGGTGCGGGTGGTAGGTGCGCTGGGAAGTTGTTGTTGTTGTCATCTTGTCGTTCTGGTCAGACCGGCCTCTTGCTGTGGTCGTGTTGCTGCGGTGATGGCGGACGAGTTCAACTTGAAGAATTACAGCGGTTTGCAAAAGTCTGTGGAAAGTGAATTTTGGAAAGTCGCGCCTCGGAGGCTGCCGGGCAAGGACCCCGGGCGCAGCTGAGTGTGTGGCTGACATAGTTGAGTAAGCGAGGTTCGTTTTGCACCGTCCACGCTGGTGCACGTCGCCTCATCCATGCCAGGGCTCGTGCCTCCCAATGTCAAAGCCCAAATCCCACTCTTGTACAATGAAAACCATAGCATCAAGGATATCTGTCGCATGCTAGGCATCAAGAAGTCCCTTGTTTACAGAACCCTCTCTTTGTACTCGAAATATGGCACGGTTGTCAACCCGTCCAGATACTCTTGCTTGACTGGGCGCCCTCGAATCCTCAACTCGATAGACATTGCTTTTATCTCCGCCATCATTCAGCATCGAAGCACCATCTACCTCGACGAGCTTCAACGTGAACTTTGGGCTGGGCGTCAAAAATTCACTACGCTTTCAACCCTCCTTCGAGCACTCCACCGTCTTGGTATCACCCGGAAGATCGTTTCCTCCTCAGCTGCAGAACGAAATGAAGAGACTCGTGCAATCTACATTAATCGCATTGCTGTGGATGTGCCAGATCCGAATATGCTCGTTTTCATCGACGAAGCTGCCAAAGACAAACGCACATCTACCCGTCAATATGGGCGGTCAATGAGAGGCGTCCGTTGTCATACCAAGAGGTGCTTTGTTCGTGGAGCCAGGTTCTCCATCGTTCCCGCCATCTCTCTCGATGGTATCATTGCATATGATATCATTGAAGGACCAGTTGACAGTCAACGCTTCTTGAGATTTTTGGAGGAACATGTGGTACGTCGTTATAGTCCTACATGCACTATATTGGCTTATCTTTTGTACAGATGCCTCTCACCAACCCATATCCTGGTCCCCACAGTGTTATTATCATGGACAACTGTCGCATTCACAAGAGTGAGGAGGTCCGTGTGCTCATTGAAGACATGCATCGTACGTCGTCAATGTATCATTCTTCCTGTACTAACTGTTGATAGTTTGCAAGCTTATTTTCCTCCCTCCCTACTCTCCCGACTACAATCCGATTGAACAAGCTTTCTCGGCGATCAAGTCATACTTTCGGTGCCACCCTGATGATTTCTCAATGACCACAATTGCTTGTGCTTGTCAGGATATTACACCTGATAAGGCTGAAGGGTATTTCCGATCGTCGGGTTATATCGTGTAGTGGTGAACGGACTCCATATTGTTGTTGTAGCACGTTGTAGATTTCTATGGGAATGAATATCTTGTGATCATTGCAACAAATCCGAAATGGAACGACAGAATGAAATGAAATGAAGATATTATGGTGACAAAAATCATACGGAGATTGACTTATGACTGGAAGAAGGTATCCTCATCGCCGTCCTCACAGACGATGAATCCTTTCGGAACTGGAAGCCATGCGCCATGTTCGGTAGACTCATACCAAATATCGTAGTCTTTTCCTCCCTCATCGTCATCACCAGCAATCATCGGAGGTCCAGTGAAGCGGCTGGCACCACCGTCGTGATACTTCTTCTCGTATGCGACTTTTTTCTGCAGACGGCGGGTTGGTGACTTTGAATGACTTGTTGAGCTCTGGTCGGTGTTGCTACGCTTCCGCTTGGCATTGGGACCGTTCCACCAGGCAGTAGAACCTTTTTTCAGACAGACTATATCACCAGTAGGGATTCCAATCTCCATGGCGAGCGTCTTGTCATCAATTTCGGGAAGGATATCAGGACCGATGTGCTGCGCTGCAAGTCTCCGCTCATATACAGTAGCGTTGACAACATGGAGCTCTGTCTCAGCGTATTTGAGGAATCGCATGAGCTGAGAAGGGGAAGGAACTGGAGGTTGTTAGCATTATCATTATGGACTTATGTTTCACTTCGCACTCGTCCTCAGGTGGATGATTATGTCATCCACACGTACTTTAGATTCCGTTTCCTCTCTTCTCTTCCTCAGCGTTCTACACCATTCTGAGTGTTCGCTGAGGTATGTTATTATTCTTTCAGTCACTTGATATCACTCATGTATTACCTAGACTAGACGTCACCAGGTAATACACAGCGTTCTACACCATTCTGAGTGTTCGCTGAGACTAGACGTCACCAGGTTGTACAGAGGTGAGGCAGCTATCTCTGAGACATGGCGAACAGGTGTTGTTGGAACTGGAATAGGCGGTGGTGTTGGATTAGCGACCTGAGATGGACTATGAGTCCCAGTAGACTGAGAAAGATTGGCGATTGTCTGAAGAAGAAGGACCGATGTGAGCGAGTTGATGTCCGGGACAGGATTTGGAGATGGTGGGGGCTGTGAAGCCACCTTCTGAGCCTGTGCCTTACGTGCCGGGTGCAAAAACGGTGTCTTGTTGGCAGCATCAAACGAGGGAATGTTCGGTGGCATATTCAATGTCGCCTGTCCTTCCTCCTACAGACTATTTAGATTTTTTCGGCATAGATTCAATATGAGGTACGTACCAAAGCACGGGCCCAGTCAAGCACCATGGCTGGAGTAAGTGGGATAGGAGCACCAGACGGCGCAATGTATGTAAGGCCTTCGTCATGATCATTCTTGTACTTCTTCATAAGCTTCAAGCGCCATCGAGCGAGATGCGAGTCTAGATTTGAAGCTGATTTGAGTGGCGAGTCCACCTTCTTGAAGATTTCATTAGAAATTGTTCAAGCTACGGTAAAAAGATGGAATACCTGGTCATCATCTGACGCAAATGATTCTTCGTCCCTAGAATGACCATTTACTTGATGCAAAGGGAGTTTCTCAATGTGTTTCATATCGACAGAAATCTTCATTGCCAAACCAGAGTCATTGACAGTATCGTGAATCTTTCGTACCATCTCCTTGTAGTCCAACTCGTTGTCAACATCCATTGCATCACTTGCACGTTGGCTAAAAAAATTCATGAGGGTCAGACAACAACAACGAAGAGTAATTATACTTCTTTATCTTTGGCATGGTATACTTGAATGAGAACCGTTGCTTGCGAGAAACCTTGTATTCAGTCTGACTGTGCTTCTCCAAAATGCTTTCCAGAAACTCAATGTAGTTGTCTTCGTTGAGCGGGAAAAGTAACTCCTTGGTCTTGACAGACTTCTCTTGCCGCTTTGTAGCAGTGCTCTTGCCCTTGGATGACTGTTTGAGTGGAGAGTACACAGTGAGGGCAACAGTAAAGGCATATTCCCTCTCAGTGGGATGAGCACTTGGTTGGTCGGACATGATGATGATGCCAGCAAGGTGGACAGTACGAAAATTCTACGCTACAACACTCAGCTGCGCCCGGGGTCCTTGCCCGGCAGTCTCCGAGGCGCGACTTTCCAAAATTCACTTTCCACAGACTTTTGCAAACCGCTGTAATACCAGATTGCTATTAAAACTTGTGATTTCTTGTGTGATCACACCCGAGTTTTACTCTTCGAGCCAGATATTTTGGACTTCTCGGGTGAACTCGGGATCTTCGGTCGACTTTGCAGGCTCACCCGATCATCGGCATTTGAACTCGGGAGATTCCGATGGTAAACGTTGGGATAACCAATGGTAGAGAGGGGAAGGGGGTTAAAGAACGGTGCGCAGTCTTTACAGCGCTCAAATACCTCGCTTTGGGAAACCGATTCGTCGGACTCCGAGAGTATCCTTGGATCTCTGGTTACGAAGTTGACACCCTTTAACGTCTTTAATGTGGCTAATGCGGCTTGGAGGTGTCTTCGTCGTGGCCAACAAAGCGACAACGACGCAGTCGAGATGATAACCACCGAGACATAACAGATCAGTGGCTGATGTTAAGCACCACGCGGCAACCCACAATGCACCCGCCGCCAATGGTTTACAATAGTGGGACCCAATATAATGGCATGTGTTCTTTTGTATCCATCGTGTCCCATGGGGCTGACATTGACAATATACTTCTGCATAACTGCGACCAGATCACTTGGTCCCTCTATGTCATAACATATCGGTTCTGTCAGATATAATGTGCCTTTTGGCTACACGACACGCGGAAGTGTTGACAAGTGTCACCCCATGTCTCGGATGTTCATTCAATCCGCGGTACATGTTATCAACTCGAGGTCAGTGTTGTGCGAACGGTTCTCGTCCCCGAAGCTTCGGCATCGTGATGTATGATATTTTGCGGATACCTGATGCGAATGCTATGTGCGCCAGATGTCCGAACTCTTGGGAGTGAGTTTTTAACAGTTTTTTCTGACCGTTCCACATTACAGTTACATCCAGAACTGATGAGTTTCTGAAAGTTCTTTTCCGTGAAATCAGATGTCCAAAAGAAGATTCGGAGCTTTGATTGAAGGATATGTATGTTACAGCCACGGTTGCTGCAGCACCATATGCCATCAACCAGTTGCGCCCGGGGTTCCATGTACACATGAGGCAGCTGGAATTCTCAGATGAGTCATTCCATTCAGTGGCATTCACATATACGAATTTCGGATTACTAGTGGTAATATGGCGAGTTTCTTTCCATTTCGTTATCTCTTCGTGCGCTATCCCAGTGCCTTGTGAATTTCAGGGAAATTTGCTTGAATGAGTCTAAAGCTTATATTTTCAGATTTCCGAATCACTGAACTTCACCCAGGCTGTCTCCGCAATTTTTACATGAGCCAATGCTACATCGGCTGTGAGTCCTCTAAGATTCTCGGACTTCATTAAAGCATCATTTCTGGGACTTGTCGGTTTTGGTGGCATGCGGTATGAAACAGCATTGGACTGTGGGCAACAATAGAATGGATAAATTCGGATACAAAAACAATGGCGGTGTAGTGAAACAAATGTCAAATTCATTCTACTCAGGGCCTCAGTAAATGATCCTGATAATCGATCAGGTACGTATGACTGACCCCAGACATACCAGCATTCGCAATCACATTTTACCCTTGCGCGCTGTTGTTATGTACATACGTATACCAGGCGTGCTGACAGAATCATTGCTATGAGTCTCGGTGTTTCGAGGGTTGACAGCTGAAGGGAATTCGTTGAAGCCTGTGTCCTGGAAGGATCTGGGCAGGGTTTTGAAAACCAGTGAGGTGGCAAAGCACCACGTACGCAGTCATTCGGAGCGCTTGTGGTCAACCGGATCATGGTCAACAGTGACTCTTACAATGAAGGGTCGCTGAGCGAGTTGCAGGGGCGGATTAGTCCGAGTGTAGCTTCTCTTCGCGCCCTGAGTTGAATGATGGCCGACGAAGGTTATCATCTTCCCTTTAAGTTGGGCCTGGAGCGGGTTATTGATAACTAAATCCAAGAAAGAATCCGGTAACCATACAAGAAATGAAATGTTTCACTCCGACCTTTGAGCTGTCAACATCAACCCAAACTTGCTTTCGGTTTCTCATGCCAGCGCCATCATGGTTATATATGTTCACTACGGTAAGAGCTATTTCAAGTTTTAGCATTTGTCCGATTTAATGGCTAGAACGAATCTTGTTTGCCGCTCCGTTCTGAGTCGAACTGAATTCAAGACTGTGGCTGTCACCGGCTGTTGTCGTTTCACGGCCAGGGAACAAACAACGTATCCCACATGGATGATATATAACCCCTTCCCTCCGTGCCAACCTACACCACCCGACGGCCTCCAGCTACTAACGTGACCTACATGGGCAGAACTGCAATCTACCTTGCTTTCCCACTCGCCAATTCCAGCCAATTGAGCCAGCCCATGTTTGCCGCTCGTGCCGTCCAATACCTTACAAACGGTTTCCCGCCCATCACTGGAATCAGGTGGTTCAATCTCGCTGTCCTGGTGTTCACCCCTGCTGTAGCCCTCTATGGGCTATTACACTTCCCAATCCTCACGGAAACGGTCATCTGGACTACGCTTTATTATATCTTCTCCATGCTCGGTAAGCCCTAAGCGACTTTCGCGTTTACACATTTTACTGACACCGAAGTTAAAGGTATTACTGCTGGTGCGCTACAGCCAGATTGCCGAACCTACGTCAGTATTAAGTCTTTTTTTGACAGGCTATCACCGGCTTTGGTCGCATAGATCCTTCGTTGCTTCTTTTCCCCTTCAAGTATTTCTCATTCTCGCTGGTGCGAGTGCCGTACAAGGGTCGTGTTACTGGTGGGCGCGTCGTCATCGCTCTCACCATCGACACACCGACACAGACCTCGATCCTTACAATTCAGAGAGAGGCTTACTATGGACCCACGTTGGATGGATTATATTTGATACCGACCTCCGCCCAGGACCAGCAGATATATCCGACCTCAAGAATGATCCACTCGTGCAATGGCAGCATCGTTGGTACTTTGTCATTCTAACGATCGTCGGTTACATTCTTCCGGCTTGTATCCCCGGCTTGCTTTATGGAGATTGGCGAGGTGGGTTCTACTTTGTTGGAGCACTCCGCCTGACCGCTTGCCATCATGTATGTCATTCGCCCCCCATGAATGATTCCTCTGACTTATATCATAGAGCACATTTTGCATCAATTCTATCGCGCATTACTTTGGAAGCACACCTTACGACGACAAACATTCTCCTCGCGACCACTTCATCTCTGCCATCCTCACGATGGGGGAAGGGTACCACAATTTCCATCACCAGTTCCCTATGGATTACCGGTAAGCAATTATATCGCGTCTGCCGCCCCCAGTCATTTCACGCGACTCTCGCTCGCGGCTTCTAGAAACGCGTTTCGCTGGTGGCAATACGACCCGACTAAGTGGTTCATCGCCACATGCCATATCCTCGGATTTGCCTCACATCTTCGGGTATTCCCTAGCAACGAGATCGAAAAAAGTGCCTTGACAATGAAGCTTAAGGCTCTCAAAGATGTTCAGGATTCAATCACTTGGCCAGTCCCACCCAACGAGCTCCCTGTAGTAACGTGGGAATCCTGTAGGTCCAATTTTATACGTGCTTTTTGCACCCTGACCGATTATTGCAGTCCAAGAAGAGTCAAAATCACGCACGTTGTTGCTGGTGTCAGGGTTCATCCACGACGCATCCCTGTTCCAGGAACACCATCCGGGAGGAAAGACCCTCCTGCTCCAGAACTCTGGAAAGGACACGACAGCCGCATTTTTCGGGGGAATATATTCCCATTCACATGCTGCTCACAACGTACGTCATTGCCTGGCTCAACCTCGCTTGGCTCTAAATTCTCCATGCGGCATGGGCGCTGGATTACACAATTTTAGCTCTTGGCGATGATGCGGGTGGGAATTCTGGCAGGAGGCGTGGAAATGCCTGCGGAACATATCGTACCGCCAAGCCAACGGCTGGTTATCAGCACCATGGTCCCAAAGGCACCCGACGCCAGGACTCCGAGCCCAGCGCGAGAACCCGTGAGAAACATTTGAGGAACAAAATGACACGCCCGCTGACTACATTCGTTCAACGGTCGACTCGCTATCATTATCGACTTTAAGTGACCCAGACGTTGTGGTCTAGGAGGTACCAGTAAGCCTGTGTGCAAACGAAGATAAAACTGTATGACGTGCTTCCTTCACCTCGGCATAAGTTCGAGCCTCGTTTTGTTCTGTATATACATCTACTTTATACATCGTGAAATACCGTACACTGATAGACTTGGTACACTAATGAAACAAATGAGTCGTTTTACTGCGTCTCCTCTTTGAGAGCCTGTTCCAGAGCCTCAGGGAAACTATCCAAGAGAGACAACTTCTTTGTCTCGGTTGGTTCCCATCCCAGTTTGTAAAGGCGTTCGGCTTTCACGAATTGGTTCCCACCAAGCAGTGACCACCCGTCTGGAACGGTCAGATAAACAAGCGCGGCCTATGCGAATGAAACTACCATGACTTACAATGTCCAAGAGGATCAACAACTTCGGCGGGCAGCGGGCGGCTACCACCTTCCTTAATTATGCCCTTGCCGAATAGGTGCTGTTCGAGGTAATGAGTCGGATGAGCAATCCGCTAGCCGAAAGTCCTCACGTCGCCCATGACCTTTGTCCACTCGTGATACGTGATTTTGGGTTCATCACTTGCCGCAAAATCTGGCAATCAGAGGCATCAGTGCATATTGTGAGCATAACCTGAAGCTCTGCCTACAGAAGCCCTCGGCGCCTTCGTCGGCTTTACCTTCCAGAGCTGCCTGTAAGACGAGAAGCAGGCCCGCTGCGCAGTCTTTGACATGAATGTTATTCATCGCGTTGGCGCCAGGTCCCCAAGTACCAGCGTAGCCTACGTTCTTCATCATGCCGAGGAAAATGCGCAGCCACAGTGTCGTGTTCTGGATGCCTGGAAATGATATATTTAATCTCGCCTTCCCTTGTTGTCGTGAACTTGTTGACCGTGCTTACCTTCACCGACGCCATAGATCTACCGAATCATCAAAGTTTAACTTTGGAATCACAAAGAATGTACATAGGGATCATACCTGAGCTGGGAAATAGATGATCGTGCGAACTGGATTTTCGGTGCGCGTTCCCGCTTCTACGATCTGTCCTCTAAAATCAAAACGCGCTACCTTGATATTGCGCAAAGCGACTTACAGGTATGTCCGAATCGAGGTGGGTATTTGTTGGATCACATCTGAGATGCGGATTAATTCGTATCAAGGGCGACCATCGCGGCGGGGACGGGTCCCGTTACTCACTGTTTCAAGTCCAGACCAACGTCTGACCACTCCTTGACATGTTCGACAGGTTCACCTCTCGCGCCGTCACTGACGATACCACAGCCGGAGATGTGGATATAGAGTGGAGGCTTTCCTGGATTGTTTTTCGAGTTCCTCTCCAATCCAGCGAGGGTGGCTAGTTGCCATTTTGTCAAACTTCGGTCCGAAGAATCATGGAGCACTGAAACGTACAATGAACGCTCGCGGCGTGATCGGAACTCGCACAGTTGATAACTATGTCGACTTTCGCGACGTGTTCTTGGATGACGGCGTCGTCGTCAAGGCTCCCTTCGACGAAGCTAATGTTCGGGTACACCTTTCGAAGTTGTTCCTTTCGCTGCGGGGTGGCGTTACGAAGAAGGGCAACAACATGGAGCTGGGAGAGCTTCTCATTCAGCAATAATAAGAACTGAGAGCCAAGGTAACCTGTGGCTCCAAAGAAGAAGATAGTCTGACTGGGAAGTGGGTTGGACATGTGGCGGCGGAGGAGAGGGCGTGTCATGTGAGATCAAGTACATCCTCATTATATATGATGACAGCAGTAAAACATGGTGTCGGGTTTTTTTAGAAAAATTCCAATCAGTGATGACCCTGTAGAGCGGAGGTTTGTTGACCAAAAGATGAGAGATCAGCAACGTGATGTTCTGGCAAACTAAGTAGTAAGTCAGTATGATCTTCTGCGGCAGGAACAGATATGCGGTTATCCATGGCTGTCACAGGGTGCCGTCACGGGATAATATTGAGCCGTGCGTGACATTATCTGAACCAACATTTTCACCTGCCCAAGAATGTCCTTGCCGTCAGCGACGTGTTGCTGGTAGGTAAAAAGGCATCCGCAGCGTTCTTCACTTATGGACGTGCATTGAACGACAATCGCTGGTTGGGCCGACCTGCGGTATTCTGATATGTAACAAAGATAAGTATGTGTGACGTGACTCCGACGCCACACGGAGGGCCCTAGGTAATCTATGAATCCATCAGAACCATCAGGCATGTGTATTCCGAGGATTCACCCCAATTTCCACGAAAATGCGTAAACCCCCAGATATCTCGGCAGCCTATTCTTCATCACTGTGATAACTCAGGCGCTGGCAGATTTGCGTGGTGTGATATACTGCAAATTTCAAGTTCAAAGTCAAATATAGTCACCAAGTTCGTTCCTGAGGGACCTGCGGAAGATAGGCCAACGGTGAACAGCAAGCTACTACATTTCCATCCATCCCGTCGTTCTCGCGCTCTGGATCGCGCACGACAGTTCTGGGTGCAAACTATGTTGCCCATTCGCCCTCCTGGCTACAGATTTCGACGATGCACATTTGCTTCGTCGACGCGCTCGTTTCCATTCCCGTCGGGGTGTTCTATGGTTTCGTGGACGTCTCGTGCGGCTGTTTCGCTCGTCGGGAATCCTCTGGTGAGTATCTCCCCTCTACTCGCTCCAGTCGTTCGCCAGTTCATTTGAACGCCTCGGATAGCTTCTTCAGCCTCGTTCCATCCCCCTCAATGTGTCATGATGCTGTCGACGTGTCCGCTTCAAGTACGGTGCTCGTGACTTTGGAGCTCGCAGGCATCTGGCTCCCCCTTCAAGCTCGAAGCTCTGGGGGTCGTTCGTTCGATTTGCGGGCTCGTCGGGTGGTTTCGGAGGCAC
>JBBPSB010000843.1:0-10468 GCA_038093375.1 Xerocomus brunneocitrinus
TAACGCTCAAATGACTTCTCGCACACTCTATCAATCGTCTGAGCCTTGCTACTCTTCTACTCCAGCACCACGCTCTCTGAGCCCTCAAGCTGCTAATACGCCTGGCTCCTGAGTACCTAATACACAGACACTCGGTGTTCCAGCCCACATCATTCGTGGGCAATCTCCTTCCAACTTGTCTGAGCACCGTCGTCCTTCTCCTGCTCCTGCTCCAGGTCTTCGGAATGGTCTGTCTTACATGGTTCATACGCCTCCTTCCCCAGCTTTTAATGAGGAATCATATGTATTTCCTCGGGAACCCTCTCCAGCTTTGCCCCTCTCCGCGGTCTCTTGCACAGCTCCCTCTACTGCCACATCTCCTGCACGAGTTCAACATGAACTGCCTCTCGCGTTTTCTCGAGATCATTCACCGGCTTTCCAGTCTTCTATGGTTCCAGCGCCATCCGTTAAGTAGAACATGGAGCCTTCTGCACGTCAGAACGCGTCATTGCCTCCACACCACCCATCCCTGCCTCTGCCTGTTGACCCTTGTCCCCCTCATGATCCGCGTCTTTTAGTTGCATCGGACTCACGCGTAGGCCCTGACGGTATCGTTGGATCTGATCCCATTGAAGAATCGTCTGAGGAATTGTCTATGACCGCTCGCCCCATACCGACAATGAAAATAATACCTCCGACTCTATTCTCCGTTTCATCTGTTCCTCGTGCACTCAAAGGTGGGATCGCCGTCGAAAGTACAGAAACAGCTCCGTTTGAACTGAACGGTCAAATTCACGCAGAACCAGATCTACCTTCCAATGGACCAGAACCTCTATCGTCGTCGTTGCCATCCACCCCTATGAATGGCCGAAGATCTCATCGGGTTCTCCAACTCCTTCAAGACGGTTATGAAGAAATGGAAGTTATTCTTGAAAGGGTTGCCGAAGAAACAATGATGACGGCTCAGCAAGTTGCCGAGGCATGGCACCGAGACCGGGGGCGAATCATCAACGGTTCCAATTATTGGAACAAATACCAGGCATATTGGAAAGCCAATGAAGCGGCTGAACGCACCCGCGCAGATGTGGAGGAGGCCGAACCTGGTATGTTCATACTTCCAAGATCTTTAAATCCTATTTATAATATCCTCAAAGCTACACCGAGCGTGATGAGCCGTTGCTACAAAAAATTTATCATAGATCAAGGCGAGGTCTGGAAGGAGACACTAGACGTCTTCGAGCTCACAGAGGTCACAAAGACCTCAGAGCATACATTGGCGCAGCGTGCACAATCATTCCACAACACCCGTCGAAAAGTTTGCGGTATTGTGAGTAATTTTATTGTACCTTTACACATGATTTTCATTATATTAGATGGACTCTGCGGCCGCCAAGTATGGGTTCCAGAGTGCTCTAGTGATCTGCGGCAATATTGTCAATGAAGACAATGCGTTTGGAAACGTACATACAACCCGAGGGGCTGTCGATGTAAGTCAATGGATTGTGTCAATTCGTCTCATTTCCTTGTTGTAGTTTTGGAAGGTCCGTTGCAAGGCAGACGACGACACGATCATTGGCCATTTTAAGTCGCATGTATAGTAGGTCTCCAGTACATCTCTCATGTCACTTAGACTTACATTTCTCAGCCATTTGGCGTCTTTGGACATAGTTGAAGAGGCTTTCCCGGATGACGAGCAAGATTGCACCATGGGAAATGGTGGAGTCCCCCTTTCCCTACAAGCAAAGCAATTCGCCCCCAAAGTCGAGGCTGGTCGCCCTGCTGCAGCTGAAGTATTCGACAATGATCTCTCCAATCATATGACGACTCTGAAGAAGTGTCTTACAAAAGAAATAGGTGAGTACAGCATTTGATCTATTTAACTGATGGACCGACGACTGCTTGTAGAGAAATCGGGGGCGGATGTGTCAAAACTTGTTTCCAAAAATTTCCCTTGGAAAACACTACTCACGATCCTGGCATCAGCTGGCCTTGTTATGGAGGGCTACCCTTTCGACACGCTAATGCCGGGCGAATGTCGGAACAATCAAACCAAAGGCATTAACGACCTCAAGTTGCCTGAGATGAAGCGACTCATATGTGCAATCAGGGCTGGTACTCTAACTATCAGGCGTGTCAAGAGCTCACGAGAGACTTGTAAGGACAGTTACTGCATATTCACGGGGTGGGAAACTAATGTTACCAGCTGATTTACTAGGGGGCATAGCACCTGTCATTGTCGAGGAGGCTCCCCCGCCATCGTCGTATCAACTGCGCGGTCGACGTATGTTCGCTACCGGTCAATCAGATCTCAGAGGACCCAAACGACTCAACGCTGAAGCTGTGGCTACACGAGTCAAGCGGTCCGGGACCCAGAAGGTAACCAATTCCGACTCAGAGGATGCCCATGAGAGGTCAGTGCCACAACCAAAGAAGAGACGCGCTGAGGTGGTAGTTCCCGTTTCGCGAAAGTCGAAGAAAGCGCGCAAGGCCGCATTGGAAGAATCAGCAGAAGAAGGGGAAACGTCTGAGGAAGCACCTCGCAAATCCTCCAAGCGGGCAGGAAAGATCCAGAAACGAGGTAAAGGTGACAAACACACCAGGAGACGCAAGAAAACAGACGCTCGTGCAGTTGGAATTTTTTCATCTGATGACGATGGTGATACAGGTATGTTTCTGTCTGTGTGTACTTAGATTGAACATCGTTGACAGTGTTCAGTGCGTCCGAAGCCCCGGCTAGTTAGGAGGAATATTCCCTCGGAAGACGACGATTCTGATTTATTCAAGAGCAGCATTACTGCTGAAGTTGCCAATCCCGCTGTCACCGCAACTTTCCAAAAGAAAGTTCCCAGTCCTTTCAGGCTGGCCAGCATACCAGGCTCACCGTCTCCGAAGAGCTCTCTCCTCCCTAACCTCGGCATGGAGGATATTGCCCCATCTTACTCGTCTCCACTGCCTCTACAGGCTCACATCTCCGGGCCTCCAATCCCACCTGAGGTCCAACAGCGGCCTTCTGTGACTCCCATATTCCCCCCGCCTCCTCTGCTCCCAGCTGCGTCTCTGGCACCTCTTTCATCTGGCGTCCATCTCACGGCTCCTACGCTGACTGCCACGTCTCCTCCGCCCCTTTCATATACGATGCCAGATGTCCCTCTGCAACCTCCAGTGCCTCCGCGACCTCCAGTATCTTTGCGGCCGCAACCTCCTGGCAGCCATGGAAACCACCCAGATCATTTCCACAATCACTCTCTGTACAACCATTCTCCCGCCGATTACCCCACAGCCGCGATTGGTCAACCAAACCAATATCCACGAGTTGAAAACAACCACCAAAATATGAACGCTGTAAACTTTGACCTGTGTCGTGCGGCAGCAGCCAGCTACCTTCACCATGGGAATCCATACAGCTTCGCTTCGACCTGTGGCGAGCCAACTGTTACGGATGGTACCATCCACAATCAACCGGCGCGCCTTCTGGTGATGCCGCGGATTCTCTTCCGAGACTCCCTCAGCCACCTTCGATGGACCTTGAATAATTCTTGGGTATCTCTTTTTTGGGCCTATTTAACACTGTCCGTGCCTTCTTGCTCGGAGTTGCTCCTGCTTCCGTATGGCGTTTTTCCGAGACTCCCTCAGCCACCTTCGATGGATCTTAAATAAATCTTGGGTATCTTTTTTTTTGGCCTATTTAACACTGTCCGTACCTTCTTGCTCGGAGTTGCTCCTGCTTCCGTATGACGTTTATGTCATTAGAGCTCCACCAAGAAAGGTCGTTTAAAAATACAATGAAGTATCAGCCCTGCCCCAGTGGCAGCGCTCCCCTCACGATGTCTCTCTCACCATCGCCTCCACTTGTAATTCCCAGACTATCAGAGCACGGTATGCTTACTGCCTTCCTATTCATCGTCGACTGAATGACGGGTATAGATACTATGAGTCGTTTATTAAATCTATTGGAGGATTGCATGGAAGCCACAGAGGACCTTATGACGTTCTCAGTCTTCCGCCCGTCGCGAATGCCACGACCTGCAGCCAACACGTCTCAAGCTGCCATCACGACTGTTGGCGCTCCCAGGCCTGCTGCACCAAATGGATATGGGCAGCATATATACAACCTGTTTCCTTTTGTTGTTCCCCCGCCTGATGCAGGTGGGAGGATCTTCGTCGTGACTCGTGGACGCCAAGTAGGAATATTTCGTACACGGTGAGCACTCTCAGTTTCTGGCCTTTTCTGTTTAACAGGCTACAGCCTGAGTGCTATGCATTGCAGGCGCATTGCTATCCCTCAAGTTATTGATCTCCCCTCAGCCAAAATCTACCGTATGTACACCATGGAAGAAGCATACATGTGTATGATGACTGCTGTCGACATGGGTGAAGCAGAATGGTTGTAGATACAAAGTTTTGGAAATCTTAGTACTAACGGCGCGTCCAGGGCGCGTCAATGCCATCATCATTCCCGTGATCAACCGTTCCTACCACTGGTGTAAAAGATCCAACGGCGAAGCTTCGAAGTTTGATAACATGGCGATGGCAACGTCATGTCATCAGCGATGCACAATGCTGGTTGGCATGCGCATCTGCGTTGCTGGCCGACGCCGATGCTATCTAGTAATCCGCGGGTTTGTAAGTTGTGGATATATTGCGGGTGCAGGTACGTCTGATCTAGAGGTTCGTGAGGTCCTTGGAGACTCCAAAGTGAGGACATACGATGGGCTGACAAGATCGGCAGGCTTTGAGGTGTTGAGGTAAACACAGACAGGAGGCCTGGGAGGCCCAGGAGGCTCTACGACGACTCGTGTAACTTCGATTGGTAACCATTCATCCCGTTTTCGTAGTAACTTATGCGTCAGCGAAGCCTGATGCCTTCGAATTCAAGATACCGCACGCTCTATGCCCAGGTGCTGCTCCGTCGAGATGAATCGAGATCTGACTCATCTGCATGTGGACTGCCAACATAAAAGCCAATGGACCAGTTCTTCTTCAATCGCTTCCTCACTCCGTCTTTAATGTCAAGCCTTGCGGTCCAAAAAGAACTGGCGCCCGGCTCCCACTCCGACATCCCACCTTCGATGTCCCCCCTTATTGTTGAAAACAAACCACCAGGGGTATCTGATTTCGGTGAGTAACTCGTGTATCAGGGTATGAAAGATGTCGGGCTGACGATGTGAACTAGAACAGCTGTTCGATCTGATGAAAATTTTGATCAGCGCCTGTGAACTGGGCTCCCGAATCCTTGACGCTCAGAAATCGTACTGCATCGAGACTAAGCATCTTATTGTACTGCAAGAACATTCGGATCTCGGTGAGTAAGGTTTTATGCGCTTCAGAAGTCTCGTACTGAATAATGGCAAAGTGCAGTGGTCTGTGATTGTGAAGACCCTGCTCTCGGCATGCCACATGAGCAGGGAGCTTATTGACTCCACAATTAAACGCTCCCTCGCGTCCAGCAGTGAGCCAGTTCCACCAGCCTTTGAACGCTGGCTGCATCGCCAGTCGAACCGCCCAGCAACTGCCGAGACGACACCCGTCACCCCTCCCTCCACGCCAGTTTTGCCCTATGAGGACTTTGAGTCGGATTCGGACTGGGACGACGATCTAGTGCCATAAGCAACCGAATTGTGGAGAAGCTAGCCCCGCCGTACCCATTGAATACTTGCGTGCCTGCTGTATATATTTTGTCGTTTGTTGTGTACTTTGAGCGCTAGTAATATCATATTTGCTTCATTTGCATTTCGTATCGTCTGAGAAACGCACAATCACACACCTGGGTTCGCGATCCGTTTTACTGGTTTTCCCACACATTTTCCAAGTTCGCCACATTGACCGGTGCTTTCTGATTTCAATCCGGCTGTACTTACTGCCAGTGGCACGAGACGCAGCTCTGGTCTTGCGGAACGCGTTATCCCACGCCACCCACCAATTTTCAACACTCTCAGCCCCGTAGCATCCGCTCTCTGTGATGGCTGACTGGTCAGTTGTGTTTGCTGAAACCTTGGAACATTACCTTCCGCAGTACGTCGATGCGCGTGGCAATTCAGATCAGCGCGCGATCGTATTGAAGCGCTGTCGTGATGCCATTGTCCAGTCTCCCAAGGTGGCGAAGGATGAGATCCAGCTTCCGACACCACTACGCTTGGTAAGTGATGTGGAAGTGTTAGGATATGGGCTTACATTTAATGGCAGGCCATCCAGAAGGAGTTCTTGCCCTACTTGGTCGAGGGGGATCAGGCTGACGAAGAGGCTGCTATCAAAGCGGCCGAGGAACGACGCGATGAGAAGCTCACCCCAGATGAGCGTTCTGAGCTTGCGAGGCCGACCGAAGCCGGCGATTATCGAAAACCCTGGGATTCTTTTCGTGCGGCCCAACGGATCTTCAAAGAGGAGGTGGATAAAGTCGACGAGCATTCGAGAGACAAGTCGGACAGGAAGAGCCTTGGCGTGCGCACAAAAGTGTTACGACAGTGGTGGAATGATCTGGACGTGAAAAGAAAGGAAGAAGCGGAGCATGTAGCCGCGTCATGGAACGCTTGGGGCGCACCTCCAGAGAAACAGGCAGCGTACGTCTTTGCATTCTGCTTGGAATGTATTGATCCTGATGGGACTAACTACAGTTACTGGAAGAAAAATCTGAGAAGTGATGCGTCTGAGTTTCTCGATTCGTTGCGTCGCACTATGGGAGTTCATGCGGTGATGCTCATGGCCTACAAATCTGCTGATGGTGTTAAAACTACTATGTAAGCTCCTGGGTTTTCTGATTGCATATTCTGATATTGGTTTTCAGACTAGAGACCACCCCGCCCCCCGGTCGAAACAAAGCTTTCTCAACATTTTCGAGCGATGCAAAGAAATGGGCAAAGGATGGGGGCGAGTATCTCGCAGAGTACTTTTTTGGCAAAGGTGTGTATTCCATCTTTGTACCTACTGTTTTATATTGACGGTACGGAGATGAGGAGCAGTCTGAGTCAGATAGTGAGGATGGGGATGACGAGACAACTCCTGCGGTGGATGCCGACATCAATGGAAATCCATTGCTCCCTCTGATCGGCTCGCGCCGCTTGAAGGCTCGGCAGCACGTGGTTCGCGAGATCTTCCGCGTGGCTTACAGTAAGTCTTGTGTATCTCTTGATTTTCTGGCTCATAAATCCGATACAGTCAAGATCACCACTAGGGCCAAGGTCCCTGTTCCTTGGCTCTTACTTTCTAAGGCGCCAACAGAATATATCGACCCCGCAACCATTCCCACCAATTTTCGCATTACCGACCCATCCAAATTCACCAAAGTCGCGATTGACGCCCTCTGGTCCCACTGGCGGGAGCGAGAGAGACAAGGCCTGCCTATTCTCACGTTTATCAAGGCGAGAAGTGAGGATTTGCCAGCTGGACAAGCGCCGTTGGAATTCCGCCCTCCGCGAAAACGCCTCTACGTTGAGGTTGATTCCCCCGACAGTCGGGATAATGACCATGGTGCTGTTGATGACCCTAGTCTTGATTTGGCTGGTAAAGGTAGGACTATACCCGGCGCTGCAGGGCCTGCTCCTGGTCCTTCTCCCAAGCGTCCTAGACGCTCCCTCGACGATCAACCTCTGGTCCCCGAGGAAACCAGCCCTGCAGCTAACGATCATGATCGCGGTGCATTCTTGTGTGACCTTTCTTCTGACCTATCGTACCTCAAGTTGGTCGCTGCTCTCCGTTCTCTTCCCCGTATTGTGAGATGCTCTCTTTGTATGTCTTCATCCCCTTTTCACCTTTCTACAGCGATCCAGTCCACCCGAGTCGAGGGGAAATCTCCCCGTTTGGACCTCGTGGAAGTGGGAAAAGAAATATTTGCCTGCTGAGGTTCATACGGTCAAAGATGAGTTCCGTACGGCCCTCGGCATGCTTCGCAGAACCAAATTTGTAGATGCTGGAAGTGGTACTGCTGTCGTCCTCGGTTTGGGTCTCTTGTTGCGAGAGTGCTGGAGAGCTGTGGAAGTTGAACCAAACAGTGAGGGCATTCCCGATTTTCTCATCAACTCCTCTTTGGGCCATGAGAAGGCAGAGATGATTGTTTCTGTCATCAAGGAGATTCTCGAGGCACCGCCCTCCCCTCATGACAATCCGCCGGCCAAAACAGTCAGTCCAAAGGGCAGCAAGGGCCAAGGACCTCCGCCTGAACAAGGAGGCAGCAGGCTCGAGGGGGAGGTGGATACGGAGGCCTTGGGTAAGAATACCCAAAATGGTGCTCTCGACGGAATCGTCTCCCCTAAGCCTCAAGCTCCCCACCTCTCTCATGACAGGTCAGACGGCAATACTCGGTCAGGCAAGCGCGTTCGTAAGCCCAGCAAAAAATTGCTTGGGGAGGACTGATGACACCGCATTACGTTGTTTGGTTGCATATTTTTTGTTACCGTGTAATTGCTTATCCTCACGGTTTCTTTATTGAATTTCTTGGGACAAACGCGCGGTGGTACAGAACGGATAACATAGCTTCGTGTTTCTCACTGCCTGCAGTTGGTGACATCAAATCAATAGCAGTGGGCCGACCCCAGATGTACGTAGCAACTATTCACGCGCATGTGGGTCGGCCGAATGTTGCAAATCTATAGAGGTCGGCCGACTCTGCATGCACGTAGCAACCCTACACGTGCATATGGATCGGCCGATCGTTGTACATATATGGAGGTCGGCCGACCCTGCATGTACGTTGTAACCGTACATGTACATGCCGGGTCAGCCGATTGTTGCAGATATATAGAGGTCGGCCGACCCTGCAAGTACGTAGCAGCCCTACACATGCATGTAGGGTCGGCCGATCGTTGTAAATATATGGAGGTCGGCCGACCCTGCATGTACGTTGTAACCGTACACATACATGCCGGGTCGGCTGATCGTTGCAATATATGGAGGTCGGCCGACCCTGCATGTACGTGTACGGTTACAACGTACATGCAGGTCGGCCGACATATGTATATCTGCAACGATCGGCCGACTCTGCACGTACGTAGCAACCATACACGTGCATATGGGGTCGGCCGATAGTTGCAGATATACGGAGGCCGGCCGACCGCTGTGCGTTACCCTTCATGTATGTATAGATTATATTCTGTAAACTAAAATACATAGCACATCTTTGCATACAACGACGACATCGCAGTGTTGATGGCCCAGGGCATCTCAACACCGTTGCGTCGTCGTCATTGCCCACATTGCGAGATGTGCACAATGGCGATGAGGCAGTGGCGCTAAGGGATGAGGGCGAGGTGAAGGTGATGATGACGGCATGTCACAGGATGTCGTGTCGTGGTTATCAGGCAAGAGTCGAGATGGAGGCGGGACCAAGCTGTGGTGGCGGGGGTGAGGCCAAAGCGAGGCGCGACAGAACGAGGACGTCGACACAATGCACACAGCACCGTGTTGACATCATCGTTGAGATGTGACACGCACGAGAATGGGGGGGGGTAAAAGAGGTCATGAGGCCTCGAGCTCGAAAGCCTGAAACTTGCAGCCTCGAGATATGACACATGGCAGAGAGAGAAGGTGAGTAAGCGGTTGAGGTGAAGGCAACGAGGACGTGTCCTGTGGCTAGGCGAGGCAAACCACTTGCTATTTGAAAACGGCTGATAGACAATCCCATTCCACCACAATAGATCTCATGCACAAGGAACCTCTGATCAGCTTTAAATTCCAACATGATACCACCAAATACACCATTTGAGTTGCATTTTGGATGCGTAATAACCATAGGTCCGTGTGAACTTCAAGGAGATCAATCAACTTCTCGATCGTCTTTCCGATCAACTCTCTGATACCTGTCTTTGCTTCCACTTTTCCTTTCACCCGCTGTACTTGTGGTTGCATAAAAGTTGTCTAGTTGGTCGGACAATACCTTGGTATGAAGGTGAGCTCTGCAAAGTGGGGTGAGACACGTTAAGGCAAGAGTACGCGCGCACCTTGAAACGGGCGTGAAGACATGTGCACCCGTGGCCCTTTAACCGTCGCTGTCGTCGCGGCACATTGAATGGGAGGAGGGGCTGTGCGTGTCGTCGTGACGTGTAGTGCAGGTCATTGACAACACGGGAAGAGTGACGAGCACTGTCGTCGACGTCATTGTCACGCCGGATCAACGTCAACGTTGTCACATACTTGGCACCATTATTGACATGTGTGTCACGGTGGGAAGAGGGCGCCATGACCGTCATGGTGGACGTCACATTGTGTATATGACAAGTTCGTTGTCGTTAGAGAATACCGTGGGTATGGGTAACCCACAAGGGTATTGGGTGAGGGTATGTTGAGGGTATGGGTGGGGGTATGATGTCTGGATACCCATACCCTCACATACCCTTGGTGGGTTTACCCATGGGTATCTACTATATTCTTACTACTAGTTTGGTCCATATTTCAGATTTCAGAAAATCAAAAGTCTGTCAAAATATCAATTAAATCATATTATACCTCTCTATATCCTCCTATTTTATAATATTTTGTTTGAACTTTATTGTTTACATAC
>JBBPSB010000844.1:0-10467 GCA_038093375.1 Xerocomus brunneocitrinus
CCCCGCCGCATAGCAGTGCGTAATGCAACTCGGGTGACGGGTCGCTTACAGCCAATCTTTTTTTCTGTCATTCACGCTCGCACTCCCACGCCCTGGCAGCGCCATCCTTTCAACGCGCTGTGGACGTAGGCCTCGGACGGCGGTGCAATGAACGCCCCAGGACCGGCCCGACCGGGTGGAAACAAGTGGCAGCCACGTCCCAACGTTTGTTTCACCCGCCATCGTCAACCTGAACGCGGGATTTTAGGTAGTCAGGGGCGGGTGATCCGAGCTGTTGTCGCCGTTGCTCGCCATGATCCGCCGCGGGACTGAGCTCGTTTTACTGTGAATGATCGTTGGTCTGTGGCGTTGGCTCGACCGGCTAGCCAATCCGGCCTTGAAACCGGCACCCGCTGGGGAATTCCCATGCACGTTTTTTGAGATCCGTGTCGCGAATTCGGTTGGGTCGTCGTGCGCGAAACCATCAGATAAACATATCCGCATTTAGCGATGCGAAAGGCTCGGCGAAAGAGATTAGCGTTTTGTGCTTAATAAGCTGTCTTGTCCGTGATCAAACGACGTACGTTGGTGCGGTCATGAGAGGCGATGGATAACGAATAAGGCGCAAGCATGTACCCTTGGGTCCAGGCCTGATTGCATGGGCATGACGCAAAACGCAACGTGGATTGGGCCGCATTTAGACCAAGAACGTGCCATATCTGAGCCAATGCACGTTCGAGCCGAATAACAAGATAAGCATTGCGCCAACTGCGGCAGCCCTGGGCCCAAGGCATGTCCGATTTGGTTATATGAACTCGAGGCCCACCAAACCGCCTATTCTCATGCCTTGTTGGCCGAAATGCGAGGCAGTGGGAGATCTCGTAAAGTGAGAGGTGCAGGTGAGAGGACACGGTCATAATATCGTGAGCTCACCTGCGCAAGACCAAGACCCGATTACCGGCTAGCTTGTGATGTCACTGCATACTCAGTCTCGCAAGCTGGACGCATTCTATGACATAACGCCGACGGGAAGCATCCTGCGTTTGGAAAGTCGAACACAAGGGTGTGAGAACGAGCTAGTCACTCAAACCCAGGCGCTCGTCTCCCAGCAGGACGGCGACGTAAAAGAAGTACCTCGACTTGATCAAAATACTCACAGACCTGCACGTGAATAAAGTCGTGCCCTGCTATGTACAAACGGGGGAAGTCAATCAGGCAGACACAGCCCAGGCTGCAGACCTTGGCCTCGTTGCAAAACCAGTGCCAACGGTGCTACTTACCCTACTGATTATGTAATCAAACTTTTTGGTTGGAGTCGTCGTCGTGTCCAACCTCTGGCATTAACTTCAATTCGGTTGCGCGAACCATGCCCATAAAACATTTCGAAAGTAAGCCTCGATGTTTCATTTAGAGTGACGAATTGACGCTGTTTTTTAACAAGACTATCTCTCTGAGCGGAAGCACTTGCAAACATGTCCTCTCAACGTTTTATCCGACTCGCGTCTGGGGATTGATGCGTCCTACTACTTGCAACAGCTCACCGACAACCCGCCGTCGCGCGAACCGCTTCTGGCCGCCACGGGCGGTCTCCCGCTCGCCCTCACTCAGCGCATCGAAGCTGATCTGCGCGCCCTTGAAAAACTGCACATCAAGCCCGTCTTTGTCTTTCCGGGCCTGCTCCCCGCCAAGCGGTGGAAGCAGTACCAGCACCACGGGGAATACAATGAGGCGTGCAGGGACAGAAGAGAGGCGTGGGCCAAGTACGAGGCTGGCCAGGAGGACGCGGCCATCAAGCTCTTCGAGGGCCGTAGCAGCATCAGCCAGTGGGACCTCTGGCGCATGGTCCTGCGCGTCTTTAGGCACCGCAACGTCGAATTCCTTATCGCGCCATACGTCGCCTGGGCACAGGTACGCTCCGCGTTTTGAGCGTCTACGCAGCGCTGATCGCCCACGCAGCTCATCTATCTCGTGCGACACTCCAAGTCGTATATCCATGCCATCTACGGTCCCACAGATACCTTGCTCTATCCGGGCGTGGACAAACTGATTACCTCGCTTGACCTCACATCCAGCTCACCCTCGTTCACGTTCACATCCAAGCGCACGATCCTAAACGACCTCGGCGTCAACGAGGACCAGTTCCTCGACATTGGCATTCTCGTCGGGTTCGAGCATTCGCCCACCTTTCCGCCCAACATGCACGACCAAGCGCTCAAGGCGACCGTCGACATGGTCAAGTACTACAAATCCGGGCACGCTGCCGTGAACGCCTTCTCGGAGCACCACGGGGTTAAAACGACTCAATACGCGGATCAGTACGCGCGGACACGTTCCATGATCAAGTATTCGCTGATATTCTCGTCCGAGGGAACCGTCGTACCGCTTCCGCTCGCGATCAGCACTCCCTCGAGTCATGGTCCGAACCACCATCCTCATCATCCGACTGCAGCTGATATTCCCTCGGACCTGCACGAGATCTTTACCCACCGACTACCGGACGAAATCTATTTCTATCTCTCTCGGGGACTTTTAGGTCCCCAGGCGCTTGTGTGGCTGACGAGTGGACAGATTGTGGAGCCACCGCCACTTGACAATGGTGAGACGACCGAGTACAAGCGGTTCGTCAAGGAGGTGATCACGGATGGGCAAACGGGACCGCGGGCGACGGCGCTGGCGCTGATCAGCAGTGTTACGCACACGTTCTGGAACAACCGCAAGGTGACGGGCAACTTTTGGTTTGAAAACTCGTCGCCGCATGGACAAAAGCCGGTACAACACAATTCGGCGCAGACGGTGCAGCTGGTGGAGCGTGTGGCGGGGTGGAATGTGAGCTATGGGGTCGTGGAGGAAGAGCTGAGGCGACAAAACGTGGGTGGTGTGTGTTGTCGAGTTCGAAGCTGACCGTCAGGCAGTCATCAACGATCGATTTCACGTTGTGTCTTGGCGCGACTGCGTCGGAAAAGGTTGCATTGCGAACCAAGGGGAAGAATCTGTCGAGTGGGCACCTGGACAAAAAAGACGAGGTGGTTGCCAATGTGATTTGGCGATTCCTGGAACTGCGAGGGTGAGTGACGGTGATTGAGCGCGGAGGCTGTGACGGAATGGAGATTCAGGTTCCTGTTGAACTCACACTTGCATTCACCGCTGGCGAGGGCCATGTACGCTGCCATCAAGCCTGCGCGGCTAAACGACAAATTCCAAGAGCCGCTGTATTTATTCCTGGAGCTGGTGAGAGCGGGCGTAATGCATGGACACTTGTGGTCGGGCCGTGCATTCAGTGGGGGGCCCAGCTTTGGGACTGGTAAGAACACTCTCACGAGGTATGCTGTACTGATTTGATTGCAGAGGATGAAAAGTCGTGCATGTTGCTGGTAATGCGGGTACTGAGCATCGTGCCATTGAATTTCAAGGTGGGTGAGCAGAGGAAGCGCTGTGCATGGCTGACAGATGGTCACAGTCACAGCCATGGTCTGCGCCGTTGTCGCGTGAACTGCTTGTGTTCAATTCGTTTGTGCGGTCGCTGACACGGGCACTGCGCACGCTGCTTGAGGTGACGACGCTGAACATGCTTGTTCGGAATGATGCGCGTCGTGGGCGGGACGATTTGCTTGACATCACGATATCGCTGCCGTTCCAGGCCGAGGTGAACACGGGGTTTGGTGTGCTTGCCAAGGTGTACTTGGACACGCTGACGCACCTGAACAACCAAACGCGTGTGCGGGATCCGAATGCAGAGGGGGTGAGAGAGTGCAAGCAGATGGCGCTTGAGATCTGCGAGGAGACGTTCCCAGGTGTGAAGCTGCCTAAACTAGAAGTTGAGCGGGGATTCCGGTTCTGGGACATTGTAAGTGTTCTGATTCTGGTTGTGTATTGTGCGAGGCTAACATGTGTGCAGGCGTTGACTGCCATGAGGCAGCTTCACTCTGAGGGTGCTGTGCTGCGTGAGCTGATTGACCAGTTTGAGGCGGCGGAGGCCTGGCTTGCACCGATGCGACCATGAGCAGGGTCACTGAATTTATTTTTTTTAATTTTTTAATTTTGACAAACTCCGCCCGAAAAGGGTGGGGTGGATCTGAGATGTGATCTTGATCCTAAAAAGGAAATCTTTAGTTGGATCTCGTCTTTCTCATGCGTGGCAAATCGCCTGTTTATAAAATGCGCTTCAGGTGGGTGTTCTGGATACAATGCCCGCCGTCATGTTTGCCCCGTCCGAGCTCGTCATCGACTGCGACCTCAAGCACCCAAATCACCTCGTCGTCTGCCAGCCCCACGCCATACAAATCATACAGCTCGTCGAGGGACCACCACCACCACCACGCCCCATATCATTGCTCCAGTCCTCGTCCTCATCCTACCCATCAGACTCTGAATCTGACGAGGACTGCTCGTCGTATTGTTCATCCATCGTCACGCCAGACGACGCCAATCCAGACCGCGCACCCATACCATGGACAGACGACACCTATTCTGTCCGCATGAAGCGCGTACACGACTGGAGAGACGGCTTTGTCAAGGCCACCTGCGACCTGTCAGGTATGTCCCCTTTTCGCTTGCCCGGTGCCCTCTGACGGGCCCACAGAGACACGGACGCCGCTCAAAAGAAAAACGCATCCACATCAGACGGATAATGACGCCGTGCGTTTCTCGCTGTGCTGTGCTGCTCTCGCTCATCCGTTGTAGGTCTCGCATACCTCGAAACGCTCGCGGATATCACGGCTGTCTGGACACCCCTGTCCCGCGTGCGATGCCCTCTTTCCATCGCTGACCAGTCTACAAAAACACGGCCGGGATCCAGAGGTGGCAGAAGCCTGCCGCGTTGCTGTGGAATACGATTTCGAATGACTTTTGAGGACTTTTTTTTTGCATTGTTGTACGATAACCCACGCCTATTCAGCAGCATACCGGTGCGAGTCGCACTGCCTGTACACTATCGCGCTTAATTATACCATATTAATCTGTTTTTCCCTCTTGACATGTGTGTGGGACAAGTCTCGGAGCTTGGTGCGTCCATTCTTGCACCCACGGCGATGACGGGCTCCCACCTGGTTCTCTGCATTCGGTAATATCGCGTCCGAGTCCGCCTTGTCAAGTCGCACGTGACAGCAGATCGCCGTGGTGTGAGAGCTGCGAGAAAAGCTAAACAACGGAAGAGTTTGTACGTGGTATCTCACGGCGCTGTACATTCTCCTGCTTCATTGTCGGATCTCCCATCCCGTCGTATATTTAGGCAGCCAACAGAGTTTCATTTGCAGGTGCGCACACACACCGCTGGGAGTCCGTCCTCTCCAAATCGGGGGATCGTAAAAGATATTCTTGGTCCATCGACGTTGGTTCTCGTTGACGAAATGTGTTGCAAGTTTCAGCCACTATGTGTTCTCACACGGCGGACTTGCAAGGCGTCAACGATAATCCAGCGTGATTTTGACCCTGGTTTGAAAGAGAAATGTGAACGAGCGCAAATGTGTGATGTTGTCAATGTCATGCGCAGCAGTCTCGTGTGACTTTGTGTCTGACCACCATCCAATGCCATCTCCAAAGGGCACAAGTACTTTCTCGGATGTTCCTTTGAGACCACCAGACGCTGCCTCGCCATTCCCAAAGCGCTTTTTTCGGCTGCTGGTCATCTTATTCATATCCTTTTCGGCGCTCGTATGGCTCTACATCCATCACCCCGGTGGAAACACACCGCCGAGTGAAGACACCGAAGATCACCCCTTACCTCCGCTTTACGAAGCCTACCACGACTATGAACGACACCTCCCACAACACAATCTCTCCTTGCCTTTCCCAGAGGGCCGCGACGCCAATTTTTTTTGGGTGCCTAATCATGTCACTGGTGAGCATTTTTCCTGTCGTAACATGACTGCGGCCAACCTGCTTAGCTTCGGGCTGGGGAAACTTTATGCAGGAGCTCCTCCTCAACGCCCTCCTCGCACACGAGACAAACAGAGCGTGAGTCCCTCTTCGTTCTCCTCAACACCCAACCAACCCTTTATAGCTTCGTCTTTGATAATTACACATGGTCTCGCGACGATCACGAGTATTCGGAATTCAACGGTAAGCTGATCCCCGCCCGAATACCCCTCTCAGCCATTATCAGTGGTACGTCCGTGCCTGCGCTCATTCGCTTCCTGATCCTGAGGACGTTTCAGGTCCTATCATTGGCTCTGAGTTCGACCCTGGGGATCCCACTCCACGCGCCGTTCACAAGGACTATTTTAAGCAAGTGTGCCCGAACCCAGTCATCATAAACAGCGACGACGTCGTCAGTGGCCCCATTCGCTACGATAACAATGTCCCCGCATCCCGCGTGTTCGACATGTGGGTCGACAAGCTCAACACCATCAACGATTCCTGCGTCGAGATCCAACTAGACTCATCCCAGCTCTTTGAAATATGGTGCGCACTCCCCCCGCGTGTGGGTATCCCGCTGACTCAACCATTCAGGCTATTTGGTTCGACGCGGATCCTGTCCATCTGGCCACGTCTCTCCAAGTCCCCGATCCTTCGCAACTATTCGTGGTCACCGCTTGTGCTGGACGCGTTTGCCCGCAACGCGCGGCTCTTTGGCTCGAGCACCTCCCCGTCCCGGTTCCTCCCGTCCTATCTGCATCCGTCATCCCCCACGCCAACGGGGCTACATGACGTCGCGCCAGTGCTCCCAGCCCCGCGGATCGATCCGATCCCGGGCTTGCTCGTGCTCCACATCCGGCGCGGCGACTTTTCGAAGCACTGCAGCCACCTCGCCGTGTGGGGTTCGGACTGGAACGGGTTCAACAAGTTTGCGACGCTGCCTGACAAGTTCCGGGTGCCGTATGATGGGACTGACGAGGAAAAGGTGCAGCTCTACCTCGCGCGGTGCTTCCCTACGATCGAGCAGATCATGGCGCGCGTGAGAGAGGTGCTGCGTGACCAGCGCAAGACGTACGGGCGCAGGCGGGAGCTCAAGCGGGTGTACATCATGACGAATGGGGATGAGGCGTGGGTGGGCGAGCTGAAAAAGGCGCTGTTCGAGATCAAGCCGTGGGAGTCCGTGACGAGCAGCCGTGATCTGCGGCTGACCTGGGAAGCGAAACCGGTCGCACAGGCCATGGACATGTTGGTCGGCCAACGGGCGCAGGTGTTTATCGGCAACGGGGTACGTCTCTCCAATACTGCGCTGCGTGGGTGCTGACATGGTTGTAGTTTTCGAGTTTGACGTCCAACATTGTCATGTTCCGGATGCTGCGCGAGATACCGACTCAAGATACCCGGTTTTGGTGATGCCCTTGGTGGCCCTGTGGCTTTGAGATGTTGCCGTGGTCCTTGGGCCCTTGGCCAACCCACGCCTGTGACGTTGTGGGCTGCCCCTGTAATCGCGCTGGCGTTTGTTGACTTGTAGTATCTTACATGTCCCATCGTGGACTCTAGTACTCGACCTTTTGTACCGTATGTGATACTTGTGCGTGGGCGATTAATGACGTTGGGCTCATGAGAGGATCCGGGCATGTTTGGAATGGGTTCTTCGCCCCAGCGGGAATGTTGTCTCCGTTTCACGTAGATCATACTTGTACACGCAAGCCTATCTGGGTTCCCCAAATTTGGAGCGAGTACATACCATTCCCTTTTTTTTTTTCGCCACACGTTACCAGGGTTCAGCGAACCTAGGTGTGGGTATTTGAAATGGGACGCCACTACCCTACGTCGACCCGTGCAGTCTTGACCCTCTGCCAAGACGTGGTAAGACCGCGTGAAGCATGTGAAGATCTAGGCACATGTGCAAGTCGAGTGTTGAGGAGAGACTTGTGATGGATCGCACAAGACACGTCTTGGCTGATCCCACGCGACCAAGTGAACGTAGACATGGAGATGTCCTCGGGTTGAGCACGTCTCAGTGACTCGACATGGTAACGGCACTGAAAACACCGTGCGTGCGTGTTCATTTCAAAAAGACAAACTGAAAATTATGTGCCCCTACGTGGGAGATCCGAAAGTACCCGACGCAAACTCAAGGTTTGGGCCGGTGAGTATCCCATGCCGCATCCAGTACATAGTGCATTCCCCAGCCAAGAACAAAGGCACTAGACGTCTGCAGAGACAACAGGAAACAAGCTTTTGCGTCTCTAGAGACGGTTGTCCATCAGACACCGTTGGCACAATCACAGGGGCTTGGCTACACTGATCCTCCATGAAAACGTATCCCTCGGACGTCTTGATGTTACTGTATCCAGGCGCCGACTGCGTGTGTCTTGAACAGGAGGCGTTGCGGATGGGAACGATCATGAAATTCTTGGCGTATCATTGGCGGGTACGTTTTACTAACCGACAACGTTCAAGTTGCCTTGCTGTAGACGGACACGGTGACAGCAGAGTTATATTGCATGATTGACGAGTACCTGGCATGTGTGCTTGTGCGAGAGTTGGGCTGTCCAATGTGGCGTCATACTTGTTTTCCACGCGCGCACAGGTGCTGTAATATACGCATTGGCGGAACTCGTTGCTGCGACATGTGATTCAATCCATAGAGTGCCACCATCAATGAAATCGCTTATCTTGTCGATAGTGCGAGCAGTGCTATTGAGGGTGAAGCCACATCCCTGCGCGAAGCAGAAACGGCGGTCTTGCAAGAGACGGTGGCCCATCAAGTCTCAAGATGACGAATGGAGCGACGGAGCATGACTTGGCTTACAATCCAACCGACGTAATGTCCGAGGGTCGTGCAAAGCTCAGCACCATCCTGGGATGAAACAGTATTCGTAAGGCAAACCGTTGTATCTCGTGGTGTCGCTCGTCCCTGCGGTCAAAGGCTGTGGACCCGAGTCGCTACATAACCGAAGAATATGGAGAATGACTGACGTCGGGTGCATTGCGTGTGAACCCGTGAGTGTCTAATTGCTTGTAAAGGTAACAACTCCTATCGAGTCTTCCTAATCCTCGCGAGCGTACACTAAGCAGCCGATCATTCAATCCAGGTATAAAACCACTTTGAACGACAGCATTTCTCTCTCAAACATCATATCAACATTCAGGTGTATCAGACGCACCACTCTACAGCGCAGCCTTAATCCATTTCCCAAATCACCTATACGTTCACTCTCCAAGATCATGAGCTCGGACAAGGGAATCCAGATCAGTCCACGCCGCAGCAACGAGCGGGGTCACGCAGACCACGGATGGTTGAAGACCTTTCATACATTTTCTTTCGCCAGGTGTGCTCCATATCATCCTTGGATCATCCCTAGCTGACCCTGCAAATCCCAGCTACCTTGATCCGCGCCACGAATCGTACGGTGTCCTCCGTGTCCTCAACGAAGATCGCGTCGCCGCCAACAAGGGCTTCGGCACCCACAGTCACCAGTATTACGAGATATTCTCCTATATCATCGATGGAAAACTCGAGCAGTAGGTATCTCCCCGCATTCCTCGGCACATGGCTGATTCTCTCGGATAGCCAAGACTCTATGGGCAACACGGAGATCCTCTCCCGCGGCGCACTCCAGATGACGTCTACGGGAACCGGGATATCCCATTCCGAAAAGGCACACGGAGGAAAAGACGTTTATTTCTGCCAGATCTGGGCGTCGCCCCGCTCCGGCCAAGGCCGGGAAAAGCCCGCCTATTTCACGAGGTACGTCCCTCGCGCCTCTTTTGGGGGTCACGCACCGATCCAACCCCAGGTACTTTACGGACGAAGAGAAGAAGAACCGGTTTGTGTTGCTTGTCGCGCCTGATAATTCGGCCGGGACGTCGCTCCGTAGAGAAGACAGCGGACCCGCGCCGATCCGTTCCGAGCTTCGGATGTACGCCTCTCTGATTCATCCAGGCATCTCGCTCGTCCACGTACCGGTCGGAAACGGTCAGACTAGGAAGAAGGGATACATCCATGTGATCCAGAAATCGGGGTACAATCCTGGGCTAGCAAGAGGTGTTACGCTGAGAATCGGGTCTCAGGCTGGCGGACCGCAGGTCCAGTTACGGGAAGGAGACGGGGCATATTTGGCGTACGAGCCAGGCGCAGAACTTCGACTGGAAAACGATGGGCAGGGAATTGCCGAGATTCTGCTCTTTGATTTGGAATAAGCGTTTCATTGCTGTGTAAAGCTGTGTCGGGTCATGTCTTTCGCAATGTACTGTAATATCTCGCTTGCTTATAGTGTATTTGGAGCAGTGGTGTCAGCTCAGGGTTGCGTAGTTTGGCGTCATCCTAACCACTTTCTGGGGCTTCTTTCTCGCGTGCAAGGGACCTGACGTGCGAAAGGTCAAGCTCCGAGTGAGCACTCAAACGAACACAATTGCACGAGTCTTGCCATGCGAAAATGTAATAAATACTTTCGTTTATCGATAATGACGAATTGTTCAGACCGCACAATCGAATCCTCCCGCAGTGCAGTGCGAATTCCTGTGCAAATACGTCTAATGCCTCGTTAACTTGCACATGTACCACGCCATAGATAAGTAAGACGTACTGATAACTGGATGACGGGAACCACTGCCATCTTGATTAAATAG
>JBBPSB010000845.1:0-10439 GCA_038093375.1 Xerocomus brunneocitrinus
GATAGACATGAGCATCATCATATATAAACTGTGGACTAACTGTAGACTGACTGTAGATTGACTGTAGCATAGCTGTAAGTGACTGTACAATAACTGGACAGGGGGGGGGCCTAGCTGTGGGGGTTGTGGGAGCTGTGAGGACTGTGTAGTGCTGTACAGGGCTGTCTAGTGACCAAGGGTTTTGCTGATGCTGTTCTCAAGATGGACAAAGGTTAATTGGTGTTACCCTCATATTTAGAACATTTATGTACTCATTTAGCAGAGCTAGACTTCGACAAGGCAAACAAGATCCTCTTCCGCCTTGGCATCATCTACAAGCAGCAAGCCAAATACGAAGAGTCTCTCCCTTACTTCGATTGTATCCTCTGAAACCTCCCAGCCCCCTTGCCCACGCCGACATCTGGTTCTAGATAGGACATGTGTATGAACAGCAGAAAGACGTAAGTCAGTCCCCCGACTCGTATCGTCATAGATACCAACCTTTGTCCAGCACATCCACGGTAAAGAAGCCTATGAACGTGTCATTACTGATAACCCCGGACATGCCAAAGTGCTTCAACAACTTGGTTGGCTGTATCATCAGGATGGCTCCTCCTTCCAGAATCAAGAGCTCGCAATACAGTATCTCACCAAGAGTCTCGAAGCCGGTACGCTATCATTTCCACATCATGAAGCCCACTCACACTTGTTCATAGACCCGTCTGATGCCCAAAGCTAGTATCTCCTCGGTCGCACTTACATGGCTGGGCAAAAGTATAACAAGTCATATGAAGCATATCAACAGGCAGTCTATTGTGATGGATGCAACCCAATGTTCTGGACCCTGGTGCTCCATTGGAGTACTCTACTTCCAGATCAATCAGTTCTGTGATGCTCTCGATGCTTACTTCCACAACATCTGAATTAATCCCTACATCTCTGAGGTCTGGTTTGACCTGGGTAGTCTCTACAAAAGCTGTAACAATCAAATCTCGGATGCCATCGATGCCTATGCGCAGGCAAGTGAACTCGACCCCAGCAACCATGTGATCTCTCAGCGTCTCCAATTGTTGAAGAGCACGCAAGCAACAGGAGGCCAGCTACCCACTGTGCCCGGTCCCCAGGACATACATCCGACTGCCTATGCCAGTGCCGTGGTCCTCCACCCAGTCTCACTGGCCCTCCTCTCCTACTATAGTCGACATCGACATCGAGTATTGCACGTCCATTGTTCAGGTCAGATTCTCATGGACCATTGAATGGTGACAATGTTCATCTTCCACCACCACCCGTTGTTCTCGACAAGTCATGCCATCCACCATCGCACACCGTTGATGCTGATGGATGTGGACCACTAGTGATTTAAAGTCCGGTCCGGTCCGGTTTTTAATCCGAATCCGGTGTAACCGGTCTGTAACCGGTCCTATAGGAAGGCCAGAATCATAAAGACCGGACTGAAACCGGTCCGAACCGGTCCTAAATGGTCCTATCCAGTTTTAAGACCAGTCCTAACCAGTTTTTTGAACATTGGACATGGACATGTCTGGATCACACTTTCATGCCTCGGACTATACATACGGATTGTAGAGCAGGCTCCGGGCTCTCCATCCATCTCTTGGTCGAATGGATTGGCCAAGGAATGACTGAGATATGAGTGATTTAAGAATGCATGTCATATAGATCTAGGTAGATTTGATCATTTTCTAGTGGATGTACATCGCAATCCCATGTTTCATGCTGGTGGGGGGATATGTACTACACAAGTAGGGCTATCCACCCATCCAGAAATCGAATAATCCGATTAGGATATGCCTGAGATACAACCATTTCAATGTCTGACTGATGGAAATCCATGAATATAGTCAATATATGTGAAATAAATTCAGAAAAATCAGGAAAAATTAGGGAAAATACTACAGGATAGGGTGTAGCTGAGGGACTGGTTATAGACCAGTTATAACCGGTTTTTTGTGGTCTTTTGATTTTTCAAAAATCAAAAGACCAAGACCAAGACCAAGACCAAGACCAAACAGGACTGATTATCAGTCCTGTTTGGTCTTGGTCCAGTCCAGTCCAGTCCTGGTCTTTTTGCAGTCTTAGGACTGGACCTTCGAACAGTATGGACCGCCTGCCTCATCATTGTGACTTTGTTGGCAACTTGGACCTCATGAGGCCTCGACACGTGGCCCAGTGGGCCACCAGAACCTGCTGCTGCACCACCCCGTTCCCCAGCCCCAGGTCCCAACCGAGGAGCTGCATGCCTCTGCTGCCCATGTGGTGCCTGGGCATAGCCAGGAATATTTCAATCGCCATATGCGCGCACCATCCACCTCTACTTCACCTCCCCCCTTCCCTCGTGTCTGCTCGTCTGGACCTGGTTTCCAGGCATACTCCCACTCTAGCCGTCAACTAGTTGGTCCTGCCACGCCCACTGCACCGCGGTCTCCTTATTCATGCGAGCCCTTGCGCCAAAGTGAGCATGAGATGCCATGAGAGCGTCATCATCCACTGGCTGAACACCATTGTGATTGGGAGCGACCATAACCAGAGCACCCTGGCCACCAGTCGCACCAACCATACTATACATCGCATTCTCCCAGCCCCCACCATCGTGGTGCAAGTCCGACGGACACCTCGCCACGTTCTGCTCACCCTGCCATTCATCATCCATGTGCGTTTTGGGAGCCAAAGCCACCCAGTGGTCCTCCTCACCCTCGCTCTCCTCCACCTGGTCCTTCCGCACCTCCCGCGCCTCCTGAGAATAGGCACTGGCAATATGATCTGGCTCGACTTGATGCACGCAAGACCCCAAGGCAAGTGGAACGACCATTAGACCCGCACTGGCAGTCCGTCACAATGGCCAAATCAACAGAAAGTGTATCTTGTGTTCCTCTTCACGCAACTGGCACCCTTCCAGCTCAACGCCCGCTCCTGACAGCAAGAATTGGAGGAGAAAACAGACCAAGGAGAAGAATTTGGAGAGGTGTGGATGAGTCGGACATCAGGCGTTCATGAATGGAGCCCATAAAGCGTGGGCCGCCGTCTCCTACTGGGCAACACATGCCCTGTCCTTCCTTGTGCCCCTCTCCAGTTCCATTCCGAACACAGCTTGCCTTACATTCTCCTGAGTCTCGCCAACACGCTGAAGCTGGACACCCATATCCTCCCAGCCCACCTTCGATTTTGGTATCGTTTCCTCCTCACCCACGTCCTATTGGTTCTGGGCATGCTCATGCCAGCTCTTTGGCACCCATTGTCCTGCCTCTATTGCAACATTGTCACCTGCATCTTCGCCCGCATCTACTGTGCCTTCACCCACGGGCCACAGACGACCGGATGACAATTGACCGATGCTCAACTTCACCACCTTTGAGGTGGACGTGATGAACCCAGCTAAAGTATTGCTAGTACATATTGCCCATTGCACAGACTCGTCAGTTATGTATTACTGTACATATATACATATATTGTGCACATCGTTCTATGGACCGACTAGTCAGCTAAAAGCCTAAAGTCGTGGCTAGTCGAAGATAGCCGAGCTGTGGCTAATGCCTGAACCGGTTAATAAAGCCGTCCGGCTAGCCACGCTGTCGGCTTTGGCTAAAGCTGGCATCTAGCCATAGTTGCGGCAACACTAAGGTCCCAGCAGCATAGGAAATCATCATCATGTTTGCAAACGGCACGACAACCTTATCTGAGACAGAGAATAAGCTTTCGACCTATCTCAGTGATCGTTTCCGCTTCTCACAATGGAAATTTGTGTTCGACGAGGTCTTCAAGTGCGACGGCGATGATGGCACTGCCACTGCTCTCATCGAAACTCTGAAAAATACCCATCTTAGTACCAACCAGGTTCCAGACTCATTGGCTTCACCTTCAGCAACACCATCACTTCCGGAGCTTAACTGGGTTGAAAATGAGCTTATGAGTGCTGTTGATAACCTGGTCTAACACAAGCGCATCTGTGGAACCCGTCCAACACTTGAACTTGATCTTCTCAATCCGGCTGGAGAGAGGGAAGTGGGCTATTCTCCATATTTATATCCTGGTGGTGATGACGAAATCATTGCAGAGGTAAAGACAGCCATGGAGGATGGGTCTGGATGTGACAGTGACAATGAATCGGACAGCAACTCCGAGCACAGCAACCCCGAGCCTGCCAGGATAAAGCCACAGCAAGGTCTCAAGCTGTGCGCTCAACTCAATAATCTATGCCTTCAGTATACCGATGCCAATTGTTTCGATCTTTCTACCATACAACACCAGCTTTGTCTTCTTTCCGCTCATCTTAGAAAGATAGAATCTGAGTCTGCCGAGCAGACAACACTTGACCGCTATATCATTCATAACAGCACACTCTCTTAATCCTCTTCTTGGAATTATATCTGTTACACTTGGTCCCGGGTAGGGCAGCAAGCGTAGCCTCTGTGAGGGGACGAGAGTTCAAAGGACGTTCAAGGGGGTTTCCACTTGGAACGTAAGGAGATGGTCGAGGGGGTTTCCTACTCGACGGGTTCAAAGGTTCAAGGACAAGACACCTGTTCAAAGCACGGGCGTAGGCTTTCAAGGGGGTCAAGGGACGAGAGAAGTCAAAGGGGCTTGATTCGTGTACAAGGTAGCGAGTACAGAGGAGATCTAAGCTAAAGAGACACGACGAGTATCGAAGGTATATATACTGTCCTAAAGGTTTAGGGCAGGTGTGGGAGATACGAGGTCGAGTCATAAGGTGTCATCGTGTGACGAGAAAGGAATGACTCATCGGCGGCCGATGGAGTCAGTTGGAACAATCGATGACTAAGTATGAACGAGTCATCGAATTCGATGGACTCGGATGGAATCTGATGGAAGGAAACGACTACCTAAGCAAGTGAAGGCCATTGGGCCGGGAACGTGGAATAGAGGGGTAGTCGTAGGCGAAAGGAAACGATGAGTCCGAAGAAAAGAGTACGAAGGGAAACGAATCGTAACAATATCCTTACACTCATTATTGTTGCATATATAGAGTATTCTCGCATAATTGACACTTGATGTTCGTCCAGAAGCCCTTCACTATGCGTGCGTGATCTGTCACAGTCACAATTGTCACATACCGTGACAATATCCTCGTGCATAATACCTCATTATACATAACAAAGGGGACTCCCCGACGCTATATGTTATGAGATAGTCGACTGTATATCTTTTATTGATCAGATTACTATCATAATGATATTCAATGATATTCAATAATGATTACTCTATATTCTGATATCACTGATCATTGAATATCATTAGATTAGCCGAAGGTGTGGGAAAATATTTGTAATAACTGTACAGTACCTATCATTTAAACTCAACCTTTCTCTCTTTCTCTCTTCTTCACTCTTGACTCTGAGTTTTATCCTCAGAGTCAAGAGTCACTCTAAGTCTTAAAGACTTAGAGTACAAAACAAGGTAGGATGTGTGAGACACCTAGTAAATGTTTTTCAACTTATATTTTCGCTTTTTTGGTAGTTTTAATAGTAGTTTACTAGTAGTCTCAATTGTAGGTATACTATATTGTAGATACATATTACAGCTGTTTTCATTTCGATGTGGAATCGAAATTTCTGAAAGTCGCGCCTCGGATGATGCCAGGGCAGGACCCCAAACTCACATCACTCATGTGACCTGTCACCTGTGTGACTTGTTCAGCGTTGTTCAACCATGTCATCGTCGCCTGCTCCTAGTGATTCAGACACAGTGTATACCTTCACCGTTGCTCTTACCGTCTATTCTCTCATCAAGAGGAAAACAGCTAAGGGCAAAGCAGCTGCCTCAAAGGAAGAAAAGACAGTCAAAATCAAAGAGCTACAATTTCCAATCAACAATACGAACTATTTAGACTTTCTGCAAAGTGTTCTTGACAAGCACGGACAAACCCAATACAAGCTCTCAGCGAGAAGGCAATTCGCATTCAAGTATATTTCGCCAAAGGCAAAAAGGTAAGTCACTGACTCGCTACTATTTTTTCCACTACTATACTTATCACCAGTAGAGGACTCTGATCCATTCATGTATTAGATAGCATTTCGTTGTCATACATTTTCGTACATCATCTACAACTATGCTATATAATCAGATGCACAAAAATAGCCTATAGCTTTGTTGGGCGTGATACTTTGACAAGCATGGACAATGGCCATCATTGAAAGGTCATTATTATGACGATGTAAGTATGCTTTCACCGCAGAAAATGCTTGTTCAATCGGATTATAATCCAGCAAGTACGGCGCAAGTAGATTAGCTCAGCCGCACTGAGGATGCGACGACGCCCGATAGCATGAGAATAGGTGTGAGGGTTGTAGACGACACCAAATCGTCTGTAGAAACTCAGTGTCTTGTATACAAGCGTTTTCTTGATGCCCAGGAGGTGACAGATTTCTTTTATGGTGTAGCCGTCCTCTGAGAGTGCCGGAATGTTGAGTTTCGTATGGTTGGAGACAATATGCTGGGGCATAGCGTAGCAGTGGTGGTAAAGGGCGAGCACTGCAGGCGTGTGTGAAACTGGCAATGAGTTCGCGGTCCTACCCCAGCATCATCCGAGGCACGACTTTCAGAAATTTTGATTCTGCATCGAAATGAAAACAGCTGTAATGGATTGAACTCATTCTTCATCTTGATGTCTAAAAGTGAACAATAGAATTTTCAATGGATATATAATATTTCATTTGCTACTAATTTCTTGATTCCAATGATAGTGATGATAATCTATGATAATCTATGATATTGATGTTCACTTACTTTCATATAGACATATATTATCAACTCAATAATTGTTAGAAGATATGATCAATACTATCAACACACTCAAACAATATATAGTATGATCTGTAGGTGTATCATTATGATATAGTTTACAAGGTTTTATGGAGTAGATAAAGTTATATATAGGATTTTCTTTTTATCACAGTTCCCCTGATGCATATAGTCACATTGGTTTATGATTCTCTTGTTGGTGGATTCAATATGATAGACACATATTTTCTCCCTACTAGTCAACAAAGATAGATGCTTCAAGTCCTTTACATACTATTGCGTCTAATGAGTGACTGGCCAGCTGCTGGTGCTAAGTAAGAAATCATTATTGGTGTTCAAGGACCACAAGAGAAATGGCATGACACAGCGGCAAGCGATGAATGACTTACCCTCATATCTAACTGTTGCATTCTGTGCTGCTGGTGTAGACACTTCCCGTGCTACCAGTGCAGCCACCTCTCGTGCCTTCAAGATGCCTGCTTCAACTTGCAGAATGCCTAGGAGAGGAGAGCGACGAAAAATGGAGTGTGGTGGAGGCTGCCAGGAATTGACATCATCATTGGCATTCATAAGAATGGTTCTGAGCACTGTGGATGGAACATATTGTTGCTATCAAGTGTTGACTATGATGTGAGAGAAGGTATGATGAGAGATAGATGACTTGCCAACTTTGCCTCATAGTTAATTCTTTTTTGCAAAAACAATGCTGCCTGTGCAGCCAACACCTGTACCTCTGAGATCTTTGCAGATGCAAAAATATACTCTGGGAGTATAGTATCAACCCATTTGAAGAATTCATTGATTGCTTCTGTGGTTGCACGTGCAAAGGTGTAACATGAAATTTTGAGAAGGGGATGGTTGGATATGTAATGTTGAACTCCCAGGACAAGGAATGAAACTTTTCTGAGAGATGGTGCTTGATCTGCTTCCCAGGTGATGTGATGGACACACTTCCCAACAATTGGTGCATTTGGACCCAAGGCAGTGACAGTGTTGTGAGCATGACCCCAAAGGCCAAGTCTGGCCAGGATTGTGTGGCTCTGAATGGTGCATGCAACCTTGACCAAGATAGGAGCTGAAAGTGGTTGGGTAGAATGGTGAACATGGAGAATGACAAACTCATGTTGGGAGTCCACCAGCTTTTTTTCCTTGTAATGGGAGACCTCAGTAACAACATAGCTCTCTTGAGGGTCACGGTGAGCAACCTGTTCACACCAACGATCAGGAGATTGTGGAATGGGGCTGTCAAGGAGAGACTGCATAAGAAGCAACAGGGACTTCTCATTGAGAGACTTGGGGAATGGAGGGGGAGGGATGGGGCATGTGGTGTTCATGGCAGGATGTTAGTGTGATGGAATGCTGATTCCTGGACCCAATGGCAAGTTTACTAGGGGACAGGTTTTGTGGGGTGAATGACTTATGTAAGCACTGTGTGTTGATTTGAAGGATTGAGCTTTGGAATTCATCAAGAGGCACTGGTAGTGGCAAATGGAATGGACCGGTTTTCAATGCGTACCCAACCTCTTAGGCCCTTCCAGTATGTAGTGTATATTCATGGAACTGTATTGCTTCAGTGATGAAAAGTCATTCAGACAAAATTTGGTCCAACATCAGAAGAACACTAGGTGATGAGGCTTGTCCAATGCTACATGATAACAACACTTGTCTCAAAAAACAGGGCTAACACTGAAGCACAACTCACCTCAGCAACTTCGTTAACTTCTGGCAGAGAGCTATCAGATCTCTTTGATTCAATATTCATCAACAACAGAAGAACCGAAAACAATCAAAATCCCATGATGGACTCTGCAATATTGCACGTCTGGGACTCATGGTCAAATCATAGTACAGAAGAATCCACTGGCCCTGAGCCTTCAGGTATCCCTATTCTTCACAGTGGAACAGGGATTCCAGAAACTGTATCAAACTCAGATAATCCAAAGGCAATTCACAGTCTTAGTTCAACTTTGGATGTACTCAGCAAGCGCACTGCGATAATCATACAAGATGAGTGTCTCAAACACCGTTTCATACGTTCGCGTGACACCTCGGGCATCTTCGAACGTCCCGAGCGTCTTCATGCAGTGACCCCCGCTGCATTCAAAACAAGAGAGGTACATGAATCCCTTTCAATCGTTCCCTTGGTGCTGCAATGTCTGACAAGATCAACCAAGATTTGATTGTTGTGGAATTCTCGCGATACGGAATTTGGTCGCGTGGACTAGCTGTGATATTCCTCGTCTCTTGCGCGGTGCTGTGTTGTGTCACGTTCCTCCATGCTCGCAAGCCGTGCACATGCACGGACATGACGCTGCCTCTGTGCTCCATGGACGACAGCTCTTTGAAGAGCTTGCTTGAGCAACCTAGGGAGATCAACGAGACGAGGTATCGTACAAGTCCGTCCATTTCGTTTCCATCCTCCTTGCTCCGCATTCCTGGGGCGTGCACACAAGACACTGGCATCGCTCTCGGACGTATACATTACGTACCAGACAGTAGACACGGTATGCCGTCGCGTCACAGAGTCGCTGTACAAGACATCTTCTCTATTACAGCCAACATAAATTAGATCTGTACTATTGATGACAGTGAGAGTTGTGGCTCAATATCAGAGCAAACCGCACTATGGTCGGTGGACTGGTGTCACATGCAGTCTACCGATCATGGTGCAGTTTGCTTCAAGCCAGCACGAACACCAACATCGACGCCAACGCACATGTCCGCCTCTCATACTACTCCTCAAAAAACGCCCAGCACGATCCTCGCCACGGGCACGGAGTCCCAGGCAGCACAAGAAACCACTCGTGTGCCTGGTTCGATGTCGGCCCCCGTCGTAAAATGAGGTGTCCAGTCCGCAGCAAGCAGTGCATCATCCAAGACGACCACGAGGACACACGGGCATCCTACAGAGGTCGGTGTGCCCGATCTACGGGCGACTCTGCACGACACCCAAAGGGTACGATCACTACTCTCAAGATCAGTTTCACCCACTGGTCTTCATTGCTGGAAGCAATGACCATATATTACCCGGAAAACCAAGGCAATAGGGACGGGCGGGGTCCACCAAAACTTGATGTAGCGATAATCAAAGCAGAGACTGACTCGAGCCAACTCGAAGCTACCAAGTGGCGTGCGCTATCCAAATCGGGAGACACGCGAACGATAATTTTAGCACAAAAAAGCCTACAAGAAAGTATTATACGAAACGTAAAAGCTAATACTAAGCATAGGCATGCAAGTCCATCGACGACAAACAGACAACCAAAAAGACAAACGAGACGAAGGAGAGATCGGCGACAAGGAACAGCAAGGGAGCGACATACACATCTAGACGGAGGTAACTAGCGTGCAAAGCGAGTGGGAGACACGGATCTATTCGCGCACAGGCCGCCTCGCCGGTTCCTCTCTCGATCCTGGACGCGACTGTGACTCGTCACGCCCAGACGGCTGCGGCGGATACGCGTTCATGATACTTGCAAAGGTCGCCGGAACCGCGAGTGCTGTCGACGCATTTGCGTACGGAGGTTGCTGCGGTGTGCTTGAATTGGGGTAATGGGGCGGAGTCGATCCGCTCTGATTTAAATCGGGTGGGGACGCCGAATGGGAGTTGGCCTGTGATCTTGTGTTTGGTGGGTGGGAGGTGCTGCCATTGGTATTACTACTGCTTTGCCGTTTTGTGTCAG
>JBBPSB010000846.1:0-10436 GCA_038093375.1 Xerocomus brunneocitrinus
CCACCTGGGGCCGGTTCTCATTGTCTCGCAAGAGGCACTTACAGTACAGTAGACTCCCTCCTAACGCATACCTGTCGGGAGAGCCCTGGAGCTATGTGTTATGAGGGAGTATGGGTTATCGGAGAGAAGCATGTTGCGCTGCTCGGAGGACGCAAAATTAACAATGTGATATTGTACCGTTCTTCTAGTACAGTTGAAGTGCTCATAGTGCATAACGTCGGGAAGGCCCTCCTGGCGATGCATTATAAGATAGATGCAATTCCAGTTCGTGTGACTGTGACATGTAACTAGTGTGACTTTTTGTTGCCACCTGTGCCAAACGGTCCAAACCATCGACTCAGCGTTGGTTGCTGCAATGCTGCCTGTTCCTGCTTCCGTATCTCCATCCTGAACTTCCGCAGTCGAAGGGTCTTGAAATGCTGCACAATAGCATCCTGTGAGATGCCAGGGTGTTCATCAATGAATCTGAACACTGTGAACCAATCATGAAGTGTGAGATTGACACATGTGCTATGTTGGATGCTTTGGGCAGAGGTCCTCGGTAGATTTGCGTCTTGAATTAGGCTGATGAGGTTTGTAAGGAGCATGTGTGTGCGGGGTTTGCGTTTTTGCTCTGGTGAGCTACATTCTGCAGGCATTGTTGGGAATAGACAACCAAATGCTATGTCAATTTTTCTGTCATTTGTCATGCAGTCGGTTAACAATATGTTTTTGAGTACTAGTAGCCTCTACGCTTCAGGAATTGGCTCCGCTGACATCGTCTCATGCACCTTTGTGCATATCTTGCCCGCTTTGGGCCTGCTCAAAATGCATATTGACATCTGAACACCCATGCAATATGCAATATGCAATCCTCCTGCTAACGAACATGGGAAGTGGCTGGACCTGATGCAAAATTAGAATTATGCATCGCAACATCATGCACTATGAGCACTTCAACTGTAGTTACAATAATGCTATTTACGAGCAAAATGATCAGTCAGTTTGGTGTCATGCTCTGCATATCGGCCACACGAGTCCGCTGTCCAAACGAGCCCGTTGAACATCACTTCCAGGTTGCGAGCAAAAGGATCGTTGAGGGTTGCAACATGTTTCCAAAGCATCACCGCTGCCTGGATCAATTCGCGACGTGTTGGACCTTGCACAGGCATGTCATGAGAGTTGTTGTCGTTGTGTCTGTTGCCTCAGACTGATGTTGTGGGACTTGACTGCTGGATTTAGAAGTTCCGCGATGTCTATATTCGAAGGCTGAAGAGCCCCAGTCGCCTCGAGATCATCCAATGCATTTTTAACGAGCATCTCTCAGTATGTGCAACCATCAGTTGGATGGACGAGGGACGAAATTGGGAGGGTAGGTCGAACGGGTTGACCATTGTTGCCATTCTGAGTGATGAAAACGCAGATTATATAATATAATATAACTATTTTTGGGATTATCCGACCCTATGTATGGGTTATGGTCGTCAAAAATTGCTATGGGTTATGGGTTATGGGTTATGGTCACGAAATCACTGCAAACCAAGTCGGTAGATCCAAAAATGTATGCGTTATGAGGGAGTATGCGTTATACCTGGTATGCGTTAGGAGGGAGTCTACTGTACCCATTCCTGTAAATAAGAGCGCCATATCAACGATTCACGAATTGGACGAGTATGTTGCCAAAACATGGCTCATCAGTCGATGCCTCATATCCTGTCGCTGGTCTGCCACACTGAACAACATTAGAGCCGGACGAGCGTTCCTGATAGATGGGTCACTTAGTAGACGATGCAAACTCGGTGAGTTATCAGGTTGGTTTCATATCCTGTCGGCACGTGGTTCAGTTCGCTTTGGCCTCGTTCAAGTCCAGTCAGTTTTAGATGGGCCATCATATTTGACCTACGTGGGATTATGACGGTCGCTTGAGGAACCACGATGTGAAGTCGGAAGTACTTTTTTACGTATTATATGCCCTTGCCAGTCCACCCGATTTGCTGCTTCAACTTGTTGAACCCGCCATACGCCACCAATGGCCAGGTCTTCCCCCGGTAATAACCGCGGACATAATACTTCGCATCCTGACAGGAAGATGATGCACTGCTCTATTCAAACTTGCCAAATTCTATTCGCCGCGATCGCAACAGTATTTAAAGGGTGTTTCCGGACTGGTCACTATTAGTACCCCCGCATCCCCGCACAGTGCAACGGTACAACCATGAGCGCCGACGCATTCCCTCAGCGACTTCCTACCCTTCAGCAATTGGGGGTAAATGAGCCTATCGAGGCCTCGGCGACCGAGGTCGCAACAGTATGGTTCAATGCGTTCTCAAGCTCTGTTGCGTCGTCTGATATCACTGGTATCCTTGATCTCTTCCTTGATGACGGGTTTTGGAAGGACCATTTGGCATTGACCTGGGATTTCAGAACGATCGAGGGCAGGGTTGCGATCAAGAACCTTCTCGATCATCGTCTTGACTCTACGGGTCTCGTTGATCTTCGTCTCAGCCACGATCCCTTTCAGGCTCCGGAAATTCAAAAGTTATTCCCAGATCTAGTCCTATTGCGATTCAATTTCGAATTTGGGACCAAAGTTGGAAAAGGCACGGGCGTTGGCTACCTAGTCCCCACACCTGGTTCGAAGTGGAAGGCGTACACGCTCTATACGACTTTGAACTCCCTCAACGACTTCCCAGAGCAGGTGATGTGCAGATACTACCGTAGAATGCTATCGAACTGATCTACAAAATGTAGATCGGCCCTCTCCGCCGGCAAGCTGCCGAACATGGTACCTGGGCAGAGAGACGCCGTCGCGAGGTTGACCTCGTCGATGGAGACCCGACTGTGATCATTGTTGGTGCAGGCCACACTGGGCTCGAGGTCGCCGCGAGACTCAAATATCTCGGTGTTTCTCATCTTATCATCGAGAAGAAAGCCAGGATTGGTGATAGCGTGAGTTGATTTCGCCGAGTTCACATGCACTTCCGGATTCACAAGACTTTAGTGGAGGGATCGCTATAAAGCGTTGTGCTTGCACGATACGGTCTGGTACAATCAGACTCCATATTTACCGTACGTCTTCCAGGATGTGGCTGCAGGTTTTCTTTCACCAACATTTGTCCTAGGTTCCCAGCTACCTGGCCTGTGTTCAGTCCAGCTTCAAAAGTACGATCTAGCAAAACTAGACTTGTTGTTTCATTAATCTCATCAGTGTAGCTTGCTGATTGGTTGGAGGGTTACGCCAACTATCTTGAGCTCAACGTATGGACTTCGTCCGTCATTACCAAGACAGAGTGGAACGACGACTTGAAAACGTGGACCGTCGAGATCAAGAGAGGTGGAAAGGAAACTCGAACTCTAAAAGTCAAGCATTTGGTCTTTGCGACCGGGTTTGGAGGTCGTCCATATGTACCAGATATTCCGGGAAGGGTAAACCTCAGCTCCGTTTCCGAGGTTATCTTCTTAACATTCCTCCAAGGAGAACTTTAAAGGCGAAGTAGTTCATTCTTCGCGATTCACTTCCGCGTCAAGTTACATTGGTAAAAAGGCAGTCATCGTCGGTGCTTGTACCTCTGGTATGTCACAATGACATAGATCCAGAGAATTTCCCTTTCTAACGTGGACGAAGGCCACGATATCGCCCGTGACTTTGTCCACCATGGAGTGGATGTTACAATGTAAGTCGCGTGAACCAAACCTCAAAGCACGTTCAGACTGATCTTGCATTTTCCTAGATACCAACGCTCATCTGCGTACGTCATTTCGGTCGAATGTCTCAAACAATTGCTGGCACGTGGGTCTCCTTTGTACAATTTTGTCATGCACACGTTACTTACTTACGTCCTCGATTTGAAAAGCACTCTACAACGACGTCGTTCCAACCGAAGTCGGGGATCTCTATTTCAACTTCCTACCAAATGCTGTCACAAGACTCATTCACCAACGTCTCACACCCCACTTTGCACAGACTGTTGATAAGTGAGTTCAGAGCCCCAAGATGAGTCATCTTCTTGACATGCTTGCTCTCAAATCTAGGGAGCTCTTGGATGGTCTTGCTAAAGCGGGGTTCAAGACAAACCTTGGGCCAGACGGCACAGGCGTCCTCCAACTTCTCTTCACGCGTGCGGGAGGATACTACTTCGGTAAATCTCTCCCGATGACGATCGCTTCCCGTCGATGCCCGGCGCGTGCGCTCACACCTTTTGAATAGACGACGGGACGAGCAAACACGTCATCAACGGGGACATAAAGGTCAAGAACGGGAGCGCTATTGCGCGCTTCACCGAAAATGGACTCCAGTTTACGGACGGGACGTCGCTCGAGGCAGATGTTGTCATCTTTGCAACTGGGTAAGGTCGCGCGCCTTTCCCGCATACACACGCTGAATGACGAACCAAGGTACGGAGATCCGCGCGACAGCTTGCGCGAGATTTGTGGTCCGCAGGTCGCTGACAAGGTGAAGCCCGTCTGGGGTTTCACAGACGAAGGTGAGATACGCGGCGTTTGGAGGGACTCGGGGCATGAAAGTCTCTGGATTGGCATCGGTACGTCGTCGCAGCGCATTCGTCGTCCATGTTCATGCTTGACATGGTGTTTGGTGACGACAAAAAGGTAACTTGGGGATGTCGCGTTACTACAGTCGGCATCTGGCGTTGCGTGAGTGTTGCGTATCTAATGCGACGTTTCAACATTGAAAGGAAGGATTTACAGAAATCAAGGCGATCGATGCTGGTATTTTGAAGCAATCGGAGGTCAAATTTTGATAAGAGCGAGTGCTCTGACATTACAAAAGGGCGGTAGATTGTAGGTACATCTAGACCTTGTACATCTTGGATTGTAAATGTAAGTACGTAGTGAGAAAGAAAGGTTGGGCGAGAAACCGCAGGTTTTTCCGGGTCGGGCAAAGCCTAAATCCCACGCAGCCTCGTGCCTCCACAAGCTTAGGCCGCCAGTTGCTTCCAAATGGGCATTTATCTATGTATACCATTCCATATACAGAGAGCTGAGTTACCAGGTTATTATTCTTACTTTATTGAAAACATTTGCAGCACTGGGTTGCGTGATGACAGTACATGCAATCTTAAAGTGGTGCCATCTGACGGGCCCCTTATATCCCCGCAGTCCTGCTGCACGGTACATAGTACAACCATGAGCTCCGAGTCCCCGTTCCCTCAGCAACTCCCTACCCTTCAGCGTTTGGGCGTGAATGAGCCCATCGACTCGATCTCGGCGACCGAAGTCGCAACAGCTTGGTTCAATGCATTCTCCAGTGCCGTCACATCATCTGACATTGCTGGAATCCTTGATCTTTTTCTTGACGATGGATTTTGGAAGGACACTTTGGCATTGACCTGGGATTTCAGAACGATCGAGGGCAGGGATGCGATCAAGAACCTTCTCGATCATCGCCTCGCCCCTACAGGTCTCGTCGATCTTCGTCTCAGCCATGAGCCTTTTCGAGCTCTGGAACTTCAAAAGTTTTTCCCAGATCTAGTCCTGTTGCGTTTCTCCTTTGAATTCGGAACCAAAGTCGGAAAAGGCACAGGCGCTGGTTACCTAGTCCCCACGCCTGGTTCGAAGTGGAAGGTGTACACGCTCTATACGACCTTGCACTCCCTCAACGGTTTTCCTGAACAGGTGCTGTGCCGATACTCCCGTAGGATATTATCAAGTTGATCTCCCGAATGTAGATCGGCCCTCTCCGCCGGCAAGCTGCCGAACATGGTACCTGGGCAGAGAGACGCCGTCGCGAGGTCAACCTCGTTGATGGAGACCCGACAGTGATCATTGTTGGTGCAGGCCACACTGGGCTCGAGATCGCCGCGAGACTCAAATATCTCGGTGTTTCTCATCTTATCATCGAGAAGAAAGCCAGGATTGGTGACAGCGTGAGTAGTAACATTGTTGAGTTTGTATGCACTTCTGATCCAATGAACCTAAAGTCTGTGTTTTGCACCAAATCATTGATATCATTGGTGTAGCTTGCTGATTGGTTGGAGGGTTACGCCAACTATCTTGAGCTCAACGTATGGACTTCATCCGTCATTACCAAGACAGAGTGGGACGGCGGCCTGAAAACGTGGACCGTTGAGATCAAGAGAGATGGAGAAGAAACTTGGATTCTCAAGGCGAAACATTTAGTCTTTGCGACCGGCTTTGGGGGTCCACGTGTGCCAGATATCCCGGGCAGGGTGAATGAGTCCCTCAAAATTATTTGAAAAACAATTGTTGATGTTTCCATCCCAGGAGCACTTTAAGGGCGAAGCGATTCATTCTGCAGAATTCACCTACGCGTCAAATTACGTCGGGAAAAAGGCTGCCATCGTCGGTGCCTGCACATCTGGTATGTCACGATGACATGGATTCCGGGAATATATTTTCTGATGAAAGCCAAAGCTCACGATATCGCTCAGGATTTCTTCAACAACGGAGTTGATGTCACAATGTAGATCGTGTTAATCTGCGCTTCGAAGCGCATTCAGACTGACGTTGTATCTAGCTACCAGCGCTCATCTACGTATGTCATTTCGGTCGGAGCGATCGAATAACTGCTGGCACGTAGGTCTCCTTGGTCCAATTTTGTCAATCGCACTTTGCTTACTTACCGCCTCAATTTGAAAGCACTCTACAATGACACCATCCCAACCGAAGTCGGCGATCTCTATTTCAACTGCCTACCGAATGCTGTAGGAAGACTCATTCACCAGCGCATCACGCCCTATACTGCACAGACTATTGACAAGTGCGTACACATTCCTTGGATGGGATGTATCCTCAACGCCCACTCTAAACATATAGGTCGCTTTTGAATGGTCTTGCCAAAGCGGGGTTCAAGACCAATCTCGGAATAAATGGAACAGGCCTCGTCCAGCTTACGCTCACACGTGGGGGAGGATATTATTTTGGTAAGCATCTCCTAACGACCTACCTGAGGCCAAAGCCCCACGCTGCGCGTGAGCCTCACACCTTTTTGAACAGACGTCGGCACGAGCAAACACATCATCGATGGGGACATCAAGGTCAAGAACGGAAGCGCCATCGCGCGCTTGACTGAGAACGGTCTCCAGTTCGCGGATGGGACGTCGCTCGAGGCGGACGTCGTGGTCTTTGCAACGGGGTAAGCACCGTTGCGCGTTTTCTACGTCTACATGACGAATGCCGAACTCGTGATTAACTGTCTTTGGAAGATATGGAGACCCGCGCGACAGCATGCGCGATGTTTGTGGTCCGCAGGTTGCTGACAAAGTGAAACCTCTCTGGGTCCCCACAGAAGAAGGCGAGCTTAGTGGCATTTGGAGGGACTCGGGGCATGAAGGCCTCTGGTTCGGCATCGGTACGCCCATAGTGTATTTGTCGTCGGTATTCACGTTTTGACATGGTGTTTGGACGAAAAAAGGTAACTTTGGGATCTCGCGATACCACAGCAGACATTTGGCGTTGCGTAAGTCGATTGCCCACGTGAATGGATGGTCCATCGCTGAAAGAAGGGATCTACAGAAATCAAGGCCATCGATGCTGGTATTTTGAAGCCATCGGAAGTCAGGTTTTGATATAAGAATGGGTATCGTTCGTTTGATCTAGCACATCTGGGGAATATGGAAAGCTCCAATTGCTTTGTAAGAGTATAGTCCCAATGAAAGAACATTGTGTATCCGGTGGTACATGTACAGTGTGCGAGATGAAGGAGGTAACTGGGACAAAGTGTTTAATAAATGCACCCTAGTACAGCATCATTCCAACAACTCATCTCTCTACAGTATCCTTCTCCCGCACATCAGGCGGCGGCGGATGTATCCACGCGAGACATCGCAAGACGCCCCGCCGGACATTCCGCATCACATCTGCGATGAACACCACGACACAGTGCATACTATACACGATGAACTGGAGGCTGACAAGTATACCAGCCAGGAACGACATGACGAGCACGGCAGTCAGCCACGCAGACCACGCCACCGACAGCAAGAATATCATCAGCGCGAGTGCGGACGTAAACATGCACAGCGCCGGTATCCGTGCCGAAATACAGAAAAACAGAAATTTTCCGTAGACATCGAGCGCCATTTTCTGGTGGTGTGAAGGATATCAGGTGTTACATGACCATTTGCAACGATGGAGAACATGCTCACCTGGAATTTTGCCGGAGTCGTGTTGAAGTCACTGATGGTGAAGGTGGCTCCGGATGAGAATCCGAATACGCCAGCCTCGAGCCTTGACAACTTCAGTCAGTGAATGGGTGCATCTATAACTCGGTCTCGTACCCTGCCATCAGTCTCGTACCCTGCCAACGCTACAAGCTGCCCAAAAGTCAGCTAAGTGCTCTTGCAGGAACATTTTCTCCTTACCGATCCACCAACAAATCGCCATTCCGTACGTAATTCCGTCATCACACGTTCATACTCTGAATCCAGTCGGGCTTCTCGAAGCTCGTGGTAAGGCGCAAACGAATCCACGATAGAGTCGATAGTTGAAACTTGAGAATTTATGGATATAGTTTCCGTATATGCTGGGAGTATCGATGCTGCAAACCACAATTTATAATCTTTATTTTTGACAGGAACGCCATCCTCGTTGTCGGAGTGTTGATCGGATACAAGGATCGGGTCATCGTCTGGATGCTTGAGTAAAGGGTCGCTTTCACCCTCGGACTGTAGATCATCGGAGGCAGACCAGTAACCAGTATGTACTTTTGGCTTTGAATGATGCACGGGATCCTCTGGCCATACGAAGGTTGGATCATCGCTCGAATCGGAGGTCGATGAGCTCGAGTATCCTGGCATGATGCGACTTAGCTAGTGACTGGCGCTCCAGACTGATGCCATACCTTGATCCTCCAGACCTTCATTCAGAACATCCAAATCCTCATCCCCAGCACGATTTCGTTGGGCCTTGCATCCCTCAACAGGTAAATCAAGTTTTGCAATCAACATAATCGGAGCGGGTTTAGCTTTATTCGCACCACCCTTTCTCGACGAAATGCAATTCAATTTTATCTCAACACCTTCCTTTTATGTTAGCTCACGGGATGATCAGAGGATGCTGAGTGAAACCAACCTTGTTGCTTGCAAGACTGCTGTTGCGCCTGAAGACGTGCCAATTCTTGCAAAGTACAACACGCACTCGCTACGAGATTCCTCTTCTTGTTCTTTTTCTTGCTTTGTGGCAGGTGATACACGCTTATGTCTATCCGCGAAGACGCATCCGCCTCGTGGCTGGATACCACACATAAGGCCTAGCGAGTTGGAGTGGGTGCAATATGCGCTCACAAGTGAAAATGGTGTTTCAAGTTTGGATTTTGGCCGTCGCAGCCAATGTTCAGTTCATGACACTGGTGGTTGCTAACCGTCACCGCGACTATCGGACGCCAGGATCTCTCTGTTCTTAATTGCTCGAGGCCGCATCCGCGTACGACTAGCTAGACGCTCAATGCGAATCGGCAGACGTAAACTTTCGGTCACATACCCGCAAATCTCCAAGTTCTGTGGGACATTGGTTAGGAAAACTAAGGATACACACAAATTTGACCTACCTTTCCTGGGAATGTGTTAATCCAGCCATGGGGCATGATGAGGCCTGACAGGCCTGAAGCTTCAGCTTGAAGCAGCCTTACTAGTGCGGGAGTGGCACTGTCACAGAACGACATGTTGCCTTGCTTGAGAATCGTGTTGTGAACAAACTGCGGTTTTGATATACACGACACTTTTTGCAGAATTTAAGTCGGGTGAAAACGTCGTCCAAAACGTGAAGACGGCACTTGGAATATAAGTTGGTGTTTTGGCAATGGTAAGACTTAAAGTTTTCCCGGTCGAAAATATGTGGGCTGATACTTGGATTATGAGCGAACGTACTTAGTTGATAGTGTAGTGTAAACAATAATACACAACTCAAACTCCGACACCGAAGAATCCAAGTCGGATCAGGGTTTCATGCATGAACGTTTGAACATGCCTTAACATGGCTGAGAAATGGGCACCTCATAATGGATATCTGTTCGTGACTAATCATGGCCGCCAGAAATTTCCGACATTGGTTATCGGCTATTTCCAAGAGAAGAACGTGCACGTAACGCAAGGACCCCAAAAACATGCACCATTATTAAAAAAATAAAGATTCATAATATTCGTCACGTGTGAAATTTGAAACACCAACCTGATCCACCAACACCCGTCGCAGGTGCGCTCGGCGCTTAGCGCTGCCTCTGTCCTCGTCGCCCGCCATAGCCCTCACCACCTCGCCCGCCGTTGTCTTCCCACCTTGTGAATGCCTTTGCCACCTCGCTCGTCCTACAATGCGCGCCGTGCGCCGCCCCTTCCTGTGCACGTAGGCACGCCGACACACTCCCTGCCTTCCGCCCACACCTCTTGCGTGCACGCGCACGCCGTCACCGTCGCCACCTCGCCACTCCTGCTTCTCTACACCGTGACGAACATGCGTGCCCGTGCGTCCGCCCTCGTACACCC
>JBBPSB010000847.1:0-10427 GCA_038093375.1 Xerocomus brunneocitrinus
CACCCCTCGGCCCATTGGTGGCAGTCGGTACATGTGCCATTGGCCCACCCAACAGCATCAGCAATTGTACACTCAGCCCATCCATTGGCAATGGCTCTTTTTGTAGTGGGCCCACTGATCTGTCTCGCCACCTCCTCAATTGGCCATTCAATGCCTGTCAGAACTCATACTCTTGGCCCAGCAATGTGTACTGTGACCTCTGTCATCGGCCCACCCATCACCATCAGCAAAACCCATGACCACTGGCCAGCCCTGGACAGTGCTACACAGCCCCCACAGCCTCCACAGCCCCCACAGCTAGGTCTCCCACTGTCCAGTTCACCTACAGTCACTTACAGCCAGTATACAGTCCACCTACAGCCAATCTACAGCCCATTATATTTAATGTGACAATGCTTTGGCTTATCCATATTGCATAGGTATTGCCTTGGCACAAGAGCACATCAGCAAATCCTCAAATTACTTTACATAACTTTGACATACTTTGACACTTGTCTTAAGTAATTCCGTGAGCTAAAGTTACTAAAGTGCATAAAGCGTCAAAGTACTCAACTCAAGTGTTTAAGAAATAACATCAATGTATTTTGTAGACTACTAATACAAGTACTAATCACGCATCATTGTGTCCTCGTCCTGCCATGGCTGCCCGCCATCCTATTATATCACTGTTGTTGCGTCTTCCTTGTCACATCATGGTCAGTGTCGTTGTTGTCGCACTGTGCATGGTCATTGTGTCGTCTCCATCACGCCATCCTCGCTTGTCCCTGGGTGGTGGGAGGTGGTGGGGGGACTGAACGAGCCGTTGGGCTCATCAATGGCTGGAGGGGACAGGGAGGTGACGGGAGGTGACGCCGAACGAACCGATGGGTTTGTTGATGGCTGGAGGCAGTGGTGGGACTCGTAGTGTTGTCACAGTCACAGTTCCGTGTGAGTTTCAAACCAAAACTGGTAATGGTCTCGCCCTTAGTGAACTGAACTAGACCTTAGGGCAAAATCCAGTTCCATAGCCCAGTTGTGACCATGGTTCTAGTTTCGAAACTGGTCCAAACCGAAAACCACACATTTTTTTTCTTATTAACAACGCCCTTATCGTATATGTATCCTGGTATTTTTTCCCTCTCAACGCCGTGGCCATCGTCGGCAACGCTTTCCCACCCTTCAAGCTCGGACGGTGATGACTTGGCACCGACGACGACAACGCGGGTTGCACACCATCACTTGTTCCCCCGACGCGGCTACCATACAACCCCATAGCTCGTCGTTAACGTTGACCTAGTGCCATCAACGCCACTGGCACCACACAACGACAAACGCACACTGCCCAACACGGCGACAATGATAAGGGTGCGTCCTCTCTCTCAGTCATCTTTATTTACCTCGTGACAACTTGCAACGACGAGGTTGATGCGACAACGTAACAACCACAACAACGCAACGACAATTGTGTGTGGTCCCATTCTCCCCACCTCTCTCACGGGCATGCAAGACCCACTGCAAGTATGGCTTCGCTGCAGGTCATAATATTGTGACCCATACCCGTACTAGTGCCATTCCCTAATTATCAAATGACGAATGGAATACGGCGACTGGGGGGGAGGGGCTATGCCGCATCTATATGGCACGTACAGCACAATACCTGGAACAGTGAGATCCTGCTCATTGTCCGATAGAAAGAGAATCCCGAGAGAGAAATAACCGAGAGCGGGGGCGATGCGAACGCAGGTACGCATCCACTCTTGTACTGGTACGAATTCACCAGCTAGCTACACAATCAGTTGACAATTGCTTCAGTACCCCAGGACATCAACCAAGGTGGCTTTTAGTGCCGCTTTCGGAAAATTGGTGTCATGCACGGCACTTGTTGGGATGCCATAGGATTATCGGGCACTCGAGACGATCTATGAGAGGCTGTGGGCAGTGGGAAGCAAGTCGGATTCTATGTAGACTGTATAATACATGTACGTGTGCCCCGGGCGCACTCGTCCTTTGGGCTAGCCCGCATAGCTCCAATTATCAACTGCAATGTCGTGCAACACCTGCCAGACCGCTTTGCTACCGATCGCGCTAGTGAGGTCGTGCTTTACCTTGTCTGTCTCAACAAGTTTCCCACCATTTTCTATCGTGCATATCTCGACAATAGTCCCACAGATCAACAGGCCAACGAGCCTGGTATTGCGTTGATGTTGCTGGAAAACGCGCTCCATGTAGTCCTGCAATTGTTGCCTCGAGGAAACGGCTTCATCGTCCGTGGGTTTCTCAATTTTCACTTCGACGACCAGGAGCGTCACATCATGAGTGGAGTATCGGGTTGCTTTTGCGACAATGAAATCCGGGACAAGTATTGAGCCAGCGGAGAACACGAAAGCACCTTCGGAAGTCAGGGAGAAATCTTGAAGGTCGTCCCAGTCAGGGTTGTCTGCGTCCTCCAGGTCACCCGCCTCAGAAGAGTGTGCTATAACGGAGGAAAAGGAGACCGAAAGGTCCTCGGCAATTGGTTGCCTGACTTTCGGCTGCGGCTTGATGAGGAATTGTTGCTGGTATGGGAAATAATGGGATAACATGGCGTTGTAAGGGCCATACCACGCCGATTCATAACGGGGGTCATGTACAGTGACGTTTCTCAGTCGTTCGATAAGCCAGTCATCTGGCTGTAGTGGGGGGAACGGCAAGTTCGGCATAAGAAAGCAACCCGCAGATATTTGTCGAGATAACTTCGCCAGTGGAATCTATATCGTATAGAAGTACTGCGGTGAACAGGGATCAAAACTTACGAGTGGGGGAGGGGGAATAATGGCTTTCACACCGTGGTGAGACAGTCCCTGGCAGAGTTCAACGTTCAAGAGTCAGAAGCGGACACCCGCGACGGGCGCCTCCACATCCGCAAAGAGGGAACAATAGTCGCCATATCAGTCACAATGGAATGAAACAAATTTCAAACCCAACTTACGACGTGCAATACCTCCTCCCCCCCTAGGCTACCCATAGCATCACTCTCCATATCCATTCTCCCTGCCTTGTTATGTGAGTTGAAACGGCAAGGCGTTTTCGCATGTGTATTGACCTAATTACCAGAAAGTAATGGTGCTCCTTATGGGTGGCTACTCCTTGAAGATCCAGGACGCGAAAGCTTGGGCGCAGCGCCATTGGCCCGGCATCGTCTTCCACAACAATGAACGACTAGAAATTCCACTGGATATCATGCGCCACAACAGGCAACTTGGGGGAAATATGCGATGTATCCTAGCAAAGGTCGACAATGAGTTCCAGTGCTTGTTCGTCGTGCATGAGAGAGAAGACTCGCGGGCAACGCCATTCAGGTTTAAAGCGTTCCCTGAAAGTCGACTTGCGTTGAAGTTCAAATCACTTGCCTTTGAAGGCGAGAAACACGGGGACCTCACGGAGAGGATCAAGTGGACGACGATAGCTGATCCGTTTCTTGACTGGACTTTGGTGGGTTTTCACACATATGAGTGAACAGGAAATGTTGATTCGAGTAGGCGAACCGCCGAAGGCTTGCTCTTGCTCAAGGGAAAGCGCAAGTCATCCCTCAGTCTCAAACAGCTTCACTCTAGCGAATGTTTCACTCAGAATTCGTATCATTGGTGTGAGTACCTTTCGTTGTAAGACCACAGATACATGCCTCGATTCAGCCATCTCGACGATGCCCTTTTCTGTCGTCCCTCAGATTCCATGCCATTGACACCGTTTTAATACAGATTTATCTCTTGACTTACTACAGCAGGCATGTTCTACTTCTGATCAATGCGTTGTAACATACCAACTGGAATACGAGCGTCGCTTGTTTCTGAGTCATTTCGAAGGAGTGCGAGAGGCAGTTGCTGGTGGGAAATAATGCGCATCGCGCCGGAGTCACAACCTCGCATATCAACGGTCAACACCTCATTGTCCTGCTGTCTTTTCCATCCCGCAAACATGTGTTCCTTACTAACGTCGCTTGGCTTCTCCATCATTAGTCAGAGCTTGCCCTCAAGGAGGTAGAAAAGCGACCCAAAATTTGACATCCACTCTTGCCGCCCAAAACTTCGAGTTGGTTCCTATGGTGCGAAAACTTAAGGGTCAGGCTGCGCAACCCTCAGACACTACTGAGAGTCCTTCATCTCCAGCTCCTAGACGTGGTGGTCGAGTCAAACGAACCACGGAGAGGGCATCTACAGCATGCCAGCCCACCTATGTCGCTCCACGCCCCCGTGCTACACACCCCTCGACTCTGCAAGAGGAAAGGGAGGTGATCGATATCGACGACGAGCTAGCGAAGCAGGGCCTCGATCTGGATAGTGACAATGATAAAATCCCCAGGGCCAATCCTCGTAAGATAGATGCGCAACCTCCGCAGGTCAATGTGTACGACCCGTTAATTGATCCGTCTCGGACTCAATCCACGAAGACCGCAAGTACCTCTGACGTCCAATACTTTTACGAGCGGACAGAAAACTCTTCTACTTGTATTCTTTGCAGGTATTTATCATTCTGTTTTTATACCGCCGACAATTCACACTGAACTGATTGGCTTTCGGAGGGGCGTTCATGATGCTGACCATGTCGCTTGGGACAAACAGTTTTCCGGGCAGCGCAACTATGTCTATGCAGCGAAATCCGGGACCTCCACCCTCCGGGGCCATCTCGAACGCTGGCACCTTCGTGAATACTTAGAACTTGTCGAAGCCCGCAACTGGCCGATATGGCTGAACAGCGTCAAGCATGCAATGGGTCTTGGTTATTCCTTCGTTGAAATGCGACAAGCAGTGGCTGAAACTGGATCGCTTGATGGTCTTCGTGCACGAGCATCAGCAACTGCAGATAAGGAGAATTCTGGTGGTCGGTCATTGTTACCTGCCTACTCGAAGGAGGAATTCCATAAATATCTTATTGCCTTCATTGTGGCCGATGACCAGGTACGTCATTCGAGTATGTCTAGGCCGATTCCCAGCTTACCCGAGCAGTCGATCAACCTTATGGAGTGTAGAGAATTTCGAGATCTGTTGCTGTTCCTTCGAGAAAGTCTATGTGACTCTGATATCCCGCATCGGAACTACCTTCGCAACAAGATCATGGGAACCTGGGGACAGTATATTGCAAGTCTCACAAAAGAACTAGGAGTGAGCGTGATCTTTTCACTTTGTTTCATCCATTAAATCTATACCGTGTAGGACGCAGTCGGGCGGATCTCGTTTACTGCTGACACCTGGTCGGCCGGTAACAGGGCGGGTTTCCTTGCGCTCACCGCTCATTGGATTGCTAATGATCCCAAAAACCACTTGGAGATGAAATCTGCGTTGATCGGCTTCACCAGGATCAATGGGAGACATGATGGTGATTTGTTAGCGCGGACGATACTGGCTCTCCTTGATCGCGTCGGTGCCACCTCAAAGGTTTTGTCTTTCTAGTGCATTATCTGTGTATCAACTGAAGAACTCTGATTTGCAGGTTGGGCACTTCTCAATGGATAACGCGAGCAACAACGAAACGTGCATGCAACATTTAGAGACCCTGTTACGCTCCCGGGACATTCCCTTTGATGCGCATGATCGCCAAATCAGGTGTTTTCCGCATATTATCCACATTTGCGTCAAGCATGTGGTTGACGGCTTTTCTTCCACTCTCAACGAGATCACGCAAGAATTATTCGCGAATGCCGCCGATCATGCAAAGTATATTGCTGCTGTGAAAAAGAATCCCGTCAAGATGGCTCGGCTCATTGTAAATGCAGTCCGTTCGTCTGGGATCCGTCGCGACGACTTTCTGGATACCATTAAGCTAGGAAATACCAAGAATTGGTTCAAGCCCCCTGGGAGCACGACCATGACAGTTCCAGAACACGAGTTGAAGCGCGATGTTGACACGCGGTGGGATTCTACGTACGGTATGATAGATCGCCTCCTCGAATTGCGTTTGGTATGTCATTCAGTATCTCGTATTCAATTCGCTGACTTTTTTTCAGGCCGTGGACTACTTTCTCGCATTGCCAAACCATCCTGATCTTGCGAAACTGAAATTATCGGCGTCGGAATGGCAAGTACTCTCAGACTTCCACCGAATTCTTGATGTAACGTGTCCGCTGTCTACATTGAATGTCAACTAACGATGATTTCACAGGTCCCTCACGTAGTCCAACATCGAGTCTCAGGCGAGAAATTACCACGTCTCGGGTTGTCCGTGCCTTACTTCGAGCTCTTCATGACTGGATGGGAAGAGCTCCGGGATGATCAACCGCGCCTCAAGCCATGGATTAAAGTCGGCCTCGATTGGGCTGGTAAATACTACAATCGCATGGATGAGACGACTGCCTACGTTATCGCAATGTGTATGTTATACGATCAGTCCTACACACAAGCTGACATGATTTCTTAGTTGTCGAGCCTTCCATTCGAATGAGCTGGATCGGCAACCATTGGGATGAAAAGTATATCCTCGCGGCAAAAACCATCATTTTAGATCTGGTAGGCATTGGCACTTCCGCATGATCAATAAATAATTGCAATCAGATGCACAAGTACAACGATGGAGCACCCCAGGAGTCACCCGTGGAAACCCAGTCTCACCTGCTCGAAGATTTCGAGGCCGTTGCTGCACGACTATGCATCAAGGACATGGGAGGTCGAAAAAATTCTCCACAAACAGCTCACACAGTTGACGAAGAGTATCAATCCTACATCAACGGTACCTTAACAAAGCAGGGGGAGAATCCATTGAAGTTCTGGGATGTACGTTCCGGGCTGTCAGCATTGAATAACTGATGCTAGTAAAATGCAGGCCAATCGTCGAACATATCCAATACTTTTCGCGATCGCAATGGATTACCTTCCGATACAAGCGTCGTCTGTTGCGTGCGAGCGCGTATTTTCTTCTAGTGCGGAGACAGACACAAAGAAGCGTAACAGGATCGTCCCGGAGCTTATGGAGGCACTCCAGATGCTTAAATACCACTACAAGAAGAACCGACTGGACTTCTCGCAGACGGCCGCAGTCAGCCAGTGGGAAGTCATGGACGACCCCAAAGATCCCATCAATGCTGACCGGACAGGGCTTTTGGGTGAGGATGCGAGGGATACCATTGAGCAACTAATCAAGGACATTGATCACGAAGAGTTTTCTATTGCGGAGCTGCTTTAGTCTACGAGTCTATACTATTTGTAGCGTGTCAGAGCCTTTGTCAATTCAACATACGACTCGTTTGTTTCTCACGCCGATTTGTGTTCAAACTTGTATATCCCTCGCAAGATCCCTCGCCCTCGTTTGTTGTACTCGTCTTTCAATGTCAACTATCCTTTTCTGCGGTCACCATCGGTTCAAGCTGGGTGACCAAATTGGTTCTGGGGCGTCTGGTAAGGAATTTCATCCATCGTGTATGCAAGTTGACAATGGGTTGACGCCTCCCACGCAGGAACCGTTTTTCGAGCCTCCGACGCAACCAGCCCTAATCGTGAACTAGTTATCAAGCTGAGCACTGCAGTACCCAACAACCGTTCACTTGAACACGAACATCGTGTCCTTTCTCAGCTACGTGGCGTTGCAGGGATCCCTCGGCCCATTTGGTTCGGATTAGAATCAGACCGCTATGTGCTTGTGCTCGATTATCTCGGACCTTCTCTTGAAGATGTTTTCAATACATGCAGTCGGATGTTTTCTATCGGTACGGTGTGTTTGATCGGTACACAGTTGGTATGTTTTTTTACAAGATTTCTTGTGATGGTGCTCACAGATTATTGCTACCGTCAGCTGGCCTACCTTGAAGGTATCCATGCCCGCAACTTCCTTCACTGTGACATCAAGCCCGGAAATATTCTTGTTGGAGACACTTCACAAAGAGTTCCACTACACCTCGCCGACTTCAGCGTTGCACATCGATACCGTGACGCTGGAACGCACATCCATATACCATTTCGTCATGGTTTGACCTTTGTTGGCACACCAGCATTCGCATCCATCAACAGCCACCTAGGGAATGAGCTCAGCCGTAGGGACGACCTTGAATCCCTCGCCTATCTACTTGTCTACCTTCTGCGTGGATCATTACCGTGGCTCAATGGGACCCGAGTACGCAAAAGCGCAATCCTCCACATGAAGCAAAGCACCCCGGTCGAAGAATTATGCGGGAGTTTACCTGACGGATTTTCAACTTTCCTGCAGTACACGCGCTCACTCTCGTTCGCCGATAAACCTGACTATGCTTATATTCAATCACTTTTCCAAGGCATTCAAACGGTATTTGGTGGTGACCAGGTACAATTTGACTGGAAAGGATCCAGCCAACCTCTCGCCGGGACTGGTGCTATCGCCGTGTCCTCTGAGACTCACACGGAAGACGTACGTTCCAATGAGCCACGCGGACCTACATTGAAAACACCGAAAAGGTACGTATCATCCCTCGTATGATTTGTTGCGAGCGTCTACTCATACTCTGTTAACGTACCAATTAGACTGCGCCGACAAGTGCAGCGCACCGGCTTCAGCCTTGCAAAAGGCTCCCGAACGCCTGGCCGTGTTGTAAAGCAGAGTCGTATACGGACTCGATCATTCACCGGCTGAACAATGCGCTCTCGCCAGTTGGGTGGTGCGGGTTGTCGAGTGGTGATAGCGTCGCAATGGCCCTGGACATATTTGTATATAAGATGTTGTATGTACTACTGTGTGATTTGGTTGGAACCGTTGTATGGTTTTGTGTGGTCCTCAACCGAGACTGAACCGGACCAAACTGGAACTGTGGCGTTTAAATGGTTGAGTTTACATAATGAGACCAAACTGTTGTCAAAACCAAAGAAAACCAAACCAGTTTGTAGTTAACCAAACTGTGACAACACTAGGAGGAGGTATAGGGAAAGACTCGAAGAGACACGTTGTAGAACTGGCAGGCAGGCTCAATGAACTTCCCGATATGGCAAGTCGCATATCAATGTGCACGTGTATGCGTAGCCTTTGAGTCTGCAAGCTGCAAAGTTGCCATGGGCATTGCTTGCAAAGTTGCAAAGTTGCATGTGTTGAACGCAACATTGAGCTTGGACCAAATCTCTAGAATGGGCAAATAATATGATAACATATGTCGACAGAAAATCATCGGTAAATACATAAGGTAACAGCCGATATCATGCATCAACATCACAAGTTCTCACTGACCCCTGAGGCTGCGTAAGTATGACATAACTACTGTTAAGTGTCCTTAAGCGATGAGATAATTTCCTGATGTAATCAGAAACATGCAACAAGGACAACGCACCAGCGTTGGCTTTCAGCTGCTCTTCCTCTGCCTTGCGATTCATACCTTCTTCTGTCGCCTCACTTTTCTCCTGCTCGACTTTACGTTTGTCATGGTCGATAACTACATCTTGCAATGTAGGCGTGAGGCTAGACAGAGATGAGAGTAGTCTTTCATAACATTGAATTGTTTACCCGCGGTCCATCTGAACGGGAGCCAGCCAAGGCTCGCCAGAAAGATTAGATCCTTCCTTGTCTCGAAAAGGGGATGCATCTTGCTGCCTTTGAGTATCGCTCCCGCGATTCCTGGGTGATACGGGCGTCATGTAGTATACGATAAAAGTGTTGATGAGACTCACAGGGTGTCGATCAAGGACAAGAAGCGAAAATATGCTTTACATGAAGTGAAGATATCCAAGGCGCCCTTGATCTTGTCTTCACTTTGTCGCTGAGCAATCGAGGACGCCCAATCATCCTGGAGCAACATCGTCTCCATCTGACTCAAAGTGTCCAAGCACGTTTGTGGTTCAACGGTGCAGAGCCAATCCCGGAGCCTAACGTCGAATGCAGAGTCATCCGGAAGAGATAATCCATGAAGGATGTTTGCGATATACTTGCAAGCACCAGAAACGTTGCCCATCTCAGTTTCCAACTGGAAGTGAGAGCTCGAGACACCGTTCAGGTCTTTGCGATCGGCATATTTGTTAGCAGCGGTCACGACTCTGCTTGAAGCAGATGCAATTTTGAGGAAGATCTTGCGGGAGCGCTCCATGATGTAGAAACAATCGGAAAAGGATTTCAAGACCCCTTTAAGTTTCTAGAAACTAACGTTGCATTATCGTATCTACTCGCACATGGACTTAGACTATGAACACACACGAATGAGGGTACTACAGATAGCTAATCCTTTGTACTGGATACAGACGACACCAACAAGCCTCTTTTTGCAATGGTATTGCATTACCAGGAAAGTAGAAAAAAGCATCGAGACAACAACATTGACAGAAAATATCGCAGATGGAAGTGCAAGGGAAAAGGGTCGAAAAGGTACCATGCAGAAACAGGGAAAGGACGCGTCCGTGTCTAGGTCTTACCCTGGAGATGTCTGGGTCGCCATACTTTCTTCTCTGACACCGTCTCGAACCCGTCCGTGTCCTTTTTGGTCTCGGGTAGCGGGGCATAGGCCACCGCGGGCGACGCAGTGCGCGGTGCACCAG
>JBBPSB010000848.1:0-10423 GCA_038093375.1 Xerocomus brunneocitrinus
CTCCCCCTTCAAGCTCGAAGCTCTGGGGGTCGTTCGTTCGATTTGCGGGCTCGTCGGGTGGTTTCGGAGGCACTGGGGAGAAAGGGGGGGGGTCCCTAGGTGCGTCGTCGTCGACGCTCGAGGTGCGCTGACCGTTGTTGTCATGCGGCGTTGCTGGTCACTTGCCCTCTGTCGCGCTTTCCTCTGCAGTGTCGACCGGGTCGTCTCGAATGATTTGCGCGCTCTCCCCCTCGATTTCCGCACTACAGCTCAGTCCCCTTGTTGCCCAGTACATCTGCACTCGAGCACGCGACGTTGCCGTTCCGACTGGGGTACGGTTTTGCCAATGGGTTCGACATCTCGCATTGCAGGCGATTCGTGCGCGCTTGGCGCTTCGTCTGGGGGGTTCTCAGGTGCGTCTAATGGATTTTTTCCATCGATTTTTTCATCCATCATCTCTCTGTCGCCTCGCTCGCGTCGACCCGTTCGCCTACATCCATGCTATTAGGTGCGTCGGGGGGCTCTACAAGTGCGGTCGGGTGATGTGCCAGGCCACCCGTGTCATCCGTAGAGTCCCCCGATGTGTTTCTCGAGGTATTCACGACCTCCACTGGTACGTGTCTTCGTCGGCGACGCCTCCCGTTGGCGCTTCTATCAACCTGAGTTTACTACAAGGCGCAGAAAGACAGGTGGGAGTTGGGTGGGAGTGGTATATATTGCCAAGGGCCTTCGACGTGTTGAGTGGGCGTGCAAGCGGCGGGCGGTGGTGTCGACAGCGCCACAACGTTAGGCTGAGGGTGGGGCGGGCATGAGTGACGGCGTGGGAGCATACGTCGCCGTTGTCTTGCTGCGTAGTGAGGTGTGAGATGAGGGTGGCACGCTGGAGGGGTCAGAGTGGCAGGTGGGGCGGCGAGCACCCATGTCAATGACCCGTTGGCCTGTCAATCAGCTGGGCTCGACAAGGAGCTGGCGGGTGGTGTGTCGAGTGAGCCGTGCGCGTGGGGCTCGTCGAGACGCCGTCGTGTCTTTGTCGTCATTGTTGGGTCGTGGAAATGGCGGATGTATGTCAAACAAGCCGTTGGGCTCGTTGACAGCAAGGAGGTAGACCTGGCGGGCAGATGTTGAACGAGCCGTTAGCTTAGGTCAGGATGCCGTCGTGTCCTCGTCATCGTCGTGTTGTTGTCGTTGAGACGTGCGTGACAAGGCACCTGAATCTGAAGTTCCCACGAATGTAATTTCTACCACTTTGCGAAACGGTGAGAAAAACTCTCACCGCTGTGGGTGGGCTTCGCCCACCTATAGTAGGCGCTCAAGCCTAAAGTACCGTAGCAAGTACCCTTATCGGTTGTTACTACTGGCTGAGTTGCTCACCCACATCGCAATTTTCCTTCTTCGCCGTTGTGCACGGCCGTTACTTTGACCATGGCTGACATTTCGAAACCCATCTCATTCTGCGAGCTTCTGCAGCTCTCTAGTTTGGGCGTTCAGCCAGCTTCAATTTCTTTCCAGGTAAGCGTAGTCGGGTTCGATCCACAATGTCGAACTCAATATGCTTGGCTTCTTGCTCCATACTTTGATTTTTAGGCGAGTTGAGGCCGGTTCTCTATGGTTCACAAACGCCTGACCGAGTCCCCTGTAGACTTTGACCTTAGAATCCGATCGCTTCATTTGCGTGCGAGAAAAGGTCAACGAACAGAATCAAGTTGTTATCATCGACCTTGCGGACGCAAACAATGTCCTTCGGAGACCAATCAGCGCTGATTCTGCAATTATGCACCCTACTAAGAAAATTCTCGCGTTGAAGTGTCTGTCCTATCTTGTTGTACGGTTCCGTAACGCTGACAGCCTCCTTCGCAGCTGGCGGGACTTTGCAAATTTTCAATATTGAGACCAAAAAACAAAAGGTCAAGTCTCACGCTAACAACGAGGACGTCGTGTTCTGGAAGTGGATATCCGAGACGACCATAGGAATAGTCACTGAGACCTCAGTATATCATTGGTCAATTGCGGATCAGACATCGCCCCCGCAAAAGGTTTTTGATCGGCACGCAACACTTGCAGGAGCCCAGATTATTAACTACCGCGCAACTTCTGATGAGAAATGGCTAGTACTAATTGGGATCTCCAGCAACTCCACGGATCCTTCGGCGTTCAAGGTTAAAGGCGCGATGCAACTGTATAGCTGCGAGCGAGGAGTCAGTCGGCCCATTGAAGGGCATGCCGCTGCATTTGCGGAGATAAAACTCGATGGCCACCAGTCTATAACGAAGCTATTCACATTTGCAGTTCGAACCGCCACTGGTGCCAAGGTACGCGACACGCATCGAGGGAGTTAGGCGTTTGCTTAGGAGCCATTGTGTAGCTTCATGTGGTGGAGATTGACCACAGTGCACCGGATCCGCCTTTCGTGAAAAAGGCAGTTGACGTCTATTTCCCTCCAGAAGCTAGCAATGACTTCCCTGTAGCCATGCAGGTATCCAGAAAGCACGGTATCATCTTTTTGGTCACCAAGTATGGCTTCATCCACCTGCACGATCTGGAGTCCGGTGCATGTGTTCATATGAATCGTATATCCGGGGAGACAATCTTTGTCACGGCAGAACATGAGGCCACTCACGGGATCATCGCCGTAAACAGGAAAGGCCAAGTCTTATCTGTCAGCGTCGATGAGCAGACGATCGTCCCTTACATCCTCAGTGCGCTCAACAATACCGAACTCGCGTTCAAACTCGCCAGTCGTGCTAATTTGCTGGGTGCGGATGACCTTTACGTCAAGCAGTACCAGCAGTTGTTCTCTTCTGGTCAATACAGCGAGGCAGCCAAGATTGCTGCCAACTCTCCTCGTGTACGCCACGCTTATCAGCGATGACTGCTAGGCTAACTTTTCGGTGCTCAGGGGATTCTTCGTACAGCCCATGTGATTGAGTCATTCAAACAAGCTCCTGCCCCCCTAGGAGGCTTGTCTCTTATTCTCCAATACTTCGGTATCTTGAAGGAGAAGGGTGAATTTAATCATTTCGAGTCACTTGAGCTTGCTCGTCCTGTATTGCAGCAAGGTCGCAAGCAGCTTCTCGAGAAATGGCTGAAGGAGAACAAGGCAGGTCTTTCCTCTTGAGATGCGACTGCTCCTAACATTGTGGTGTCAGCTTACTTGTAGTGAAGAACTTGGGGATATCGTTCGGCTGCATGATATGACCTTGGCTTTGAGCGTGTATCTCAGAGCGAATGTCCCTAACAAGGCCATTGCCTGCTTTGTGGAAACTGGACAGACAGACAAGATTGTTCTGTATTCGAAGAAGGTTGGATATAGCCCGGACTATGTTGCCCTTTTGCAGCATATCATGAGGACAAACCCTGACAAGGGCGCCGAGTTCGCCACTCAGCTTGTCAATGACGAAAGTGGCCCGTTGGTTGATATTGAGCGCGTGAGTAGGGAATTGTACTGATTGCGGAACAGTACGTGATGCGTATATTCCAGGTCGTGGATATCTTCATGTCGCAAAACGTGATCCAGCCAGCAACATCATTCTTATTGGATGTTTTGAAGGAGAATCGACCTGAGCAGGGCCATCTGCAGACTCATCTTCTCGAGATAAATCTTGTTCATGCGCCGCAGATTGCGGATGCCATCCTCGATAGTGAGATGTTCTCGCATTATGACCGCCCTAGGATCGCCAACCTTTGTGAGAAGGCCGGTCTCTTGCAAAGAGTAAGTGTCGCAGCATCATATGAGATCCGCTTGGTATTGACATCAACAGGCTCTTGAACATTATGAGGATCTGGCGGAGATCAAACGTGCAATTGTACACACTGAGGCTCTCCAACCCGAATGGCTGGTCAATTACTTTAGTCGTCTCACAATTGACCAGTCGATGGCATGTATGGACGAGATGCTTCGAGTTAATATCCGCCAGAATCTCCAGGTTGTCATCCAGGTCGCTACCAAATATTCAGAAATTCTTGACCAGGTGAAGTTGATCGAGATGTTCGAATTTTTCGAAACATTTGAAGGTGCGTACTTCTGCTGGGATGTCATCGTGAAATTCACATTTATCCAAGGTCTCTACTACTACCTTGGATCGGTTGTGAATCTCAGCGAAGATCCTGAGGTCCATTTCAAGTACATCCAGGCTGCCACTCGGACCGGCCAGATCCGTGAAGTCGAGCGTCTCTGTCGAGAGAGCAACTACTACAATCCGGAGAAAGTCAAGAATTTCTTGAAGGAGGCGAGGCTCCAAGATCAGCTTCCGTTCATCATCGTCTGCGATCGCTTCGACTTTGTCCACGATCTTGTTCTTTACCTCTATCAAAATGGTCTCACGAAGTTCATAGAAGTCTACGTGCAGTGTGTCAACTCCGTCAGGACCCCCCAGGTTGTTGGTGGTCTGCTCGACATCGATTGCGACGAAACAACTATCAAAGAGCTTTTGGCTTCTGTAACGGGCGATTTCCCCATTGACGAACTCGTTCATGAGGTCGAGCAACGGAACAGACTCAAGTTGATCCTTCCCTGGCTTGAGGCCCGTGTACAGTCGGGTTCCCAGGATCCTGCTGTGTTCAACGCAATGGCCAAGATTTTGATCGACAGCAATAACAACCCTGAAGCATTCTTGAAGGAGAACAACGTACGTTTTTGGATAATGGCGTGCGAACCTTGCACTTAATGACCGTTGTAGTTGTATGAGCCTCTCGTTGTTGGTAAATTCTGTGAGGCTCGGGACCCATACTTGGCGTACATTGCCTACGCGAAGGGCTTCTGTGATGACGAGCTTATCGCGATCACAAACGAAGACTGGATGTTTAAACAACAGGCTCGCTACCTCACGAAGCGTCGTCAGCCGGAGCTTTGGGCACAAGTTCTCGTCCATGACAATGTGCACCTGAGAGCACTTATTGATCAGGTAATCCTGAACGTCTTTGTGGTCGATCTTTATCCAATGCCCGTTTTGTAGATCGTCGCGACTGCCCTACCCGAGTGTACTGATCCCGATGATGTTTGGGTTACTGTCAAAGCCTTCCTTTCAGCCGGCCTTCCCGTTGAATTGATCGAGCTTCTGGAGAAGATTATCATTGAGCCGTCACCATTTAGTGACAATCACAATCTCCAGAACCTTCTGCTCTTGACAGCAATCCATGTAGATAAAGGCAAGGTCGTGGGTTACATCAACAAGCTCCATAATTATGATGTCGCCGGGATTGCGAAGATTGCAACCGATCATGGACTCTATGAAGAGGCGCTGACAATATATAAGAAGTACGACCAACACGCTATGGCGATCAACGTGCTGGTCGAACACATTGTTTCCATTGATCGTGGCTTGGACTTTGCTAATAAGGTCAACAAACCTGAAGTATGGAGCCGCCTTGCCAAGGCTCAGCTTGATGGTTTTCATATCAAAGACGCAATTGGTATGCTCAGCGCAGAAAATTTGCGAGAAGAAAGGCTGATTGTTCTCTAGATTCTTACATCAAGGCCGAGGACCCTTCCAACCTTGCAGAAGTCATCGAGGTTTCGAGCCGCGCCGGCAAGCACGATGATCTGGTTCGTTTTCTCCAGATGGTGCGCGAGCACCTCCGCGAACCCCAAATCGGCACCGAGTCAGCATATGCATATACCAAGACCAACCACCCGCACGACAATGATGAAGCTGGTTCTTCACGTGGGGCTGAGATTGCCGAATCCATTCGGAAGCTTCAGGAACTTGAGAAGGACCGGCCACTATGGGAGGAGCAACGCAAGAGGAGGGAGGCTCGTGAACGTGCTGAAGAGCAAGAGCGGTTTGCCAACGCCAAGGCCGAGATTGCCGAATCCATTCGGAAGCTTCGGGAACTTGAGAAGGACCGGCCACTGTGGGAGGAGCAACGCAAGAAAAGGGAGGCTCGTGAACGTGCTGAAGAGCAAGAGCGGTTTGCCAAGGCTGAGATTGCCGCATCCATCCGAAAGCTTCAGGAACTTGAAAAGGACCGGCCACTATGGGAGGAACAACGCAAGAGAAGGGAGGCTCATGAACGTGCTGAAGAGCAAGAGCGGTCTGCCAAGGCTGAGCGGAGACGAAAAGAAGAAGAGGAGCGACAAAGACAGCAGCGTAAAGCTGCCAAGCGAGAAAGGCGTCGCGCACAAGAAGCAGAAAGGCTCGCCCACGAAGAAGAAATTCGACAACGCGAGATCCGTCAACGGCGACAAAGAGAGTGGGAGTCCGGGTCATGGACTACTGAAAGGGCGTTGGAACGTTATCGAATACTCTCTGCTGAGTTTGACGCGATCAAGTTTGCCTTCAGACAATCGATTACCTTTCACGATATCCCTTGGCCTGTGTTACACGCGCCGTCACGCTTAACGGTTAAAGATATCGACTGGTCCGCGGTGGAAAAATTCTTTGCGACCGTCAAGAATCATATGCAGCCACAGGATTACAAGGTGTTTGTCGATAAGAGTCTTCATAGATTTCACCCAGATAGATGGCGTGCTCGCAAAATATGGGCGGCAGTGGCCGACGAGATGGAGCGTGGTTACATGGAAGCGGCTGCCAATACAGTTGCACAGACTATCACACCGATTTGGAGAGCGGTAAAAGAGCAAAGAGGATCAGGTAGTTGATGGCTATCGAGTGGTCCCGCATGTACGATGAATGGAGGAGGCTTAAGGTTTTAAGTTACGATTGGCGTTCTTATAGTGCACGTCACTTAGACACCGGGGTTTGGTGCATTGAAGTTTTTTGTACTACTCGGTGTGCGGCTGGCAAGTCTATCTGTCATTTCGTTTTGCCACGGAACTGCACACTTCGATTCCTGACCTCGTCTAACTATACATCTACGACAATATGGAGAAAATTGAACAATTTTGTGTCTTAACGTACGGAGTCCCCTTACGAGATGGTGTCTCTCGACCTCGCAGCTACTGCACAGTCAAGTCGATACCTTGCGACTTGATGTTGGCCAGATACACATATTCTTCCTGCAAGATAAGCAGGCCAGATTTTGTAAAGACCATCTCGGCGCTCTTGTTGTTCAAAAAGAATTTTCCGATGAGCGTGCCTTGCGAGTTCCACACGTGCGTTCCATCCCCGCAACCTGAAAACACGTTACCGTTCGTGTCCAGTTGGATGCCATCGGGGATGCCAGAGTCGCTGTAAGCAAAGACACGACGATTTGCAAACGATTGTGTTACTGGATCTACATCATACTGGTAGCTATTGCAGCAGAGTAAGCGTAAGAGGGCAAACGAGTCCAAGGGGACCTACATTGTAGCGGGATAGGTCTGATTATTTCCCCAATGGCCGCTGGCTAGACCAGTGTCGGATCTAAGGATTTATGTGTTCACCTTCACGATGAGCGCACATATCAGCATCTGCTTACACGAACGCAATTTTGCCATCGGGAGTAAATGCGATACCATTCGGATGCACGAATTGATCAGCGACAACCCGGACTTGCCCAGTTGATGGATCAAAGCGGTACACCTGAGAAGGCAACATCGGTTCTGGACGGTATCCCAGCAACCAACCATATCTGCAAAAGCCTATAAACCTGATAATCATTCAGTCTGGATGAGAACCAACGTGGGGTCCGTGAAGAACACGATATCAGTTCCAGGCAATACCTTGATATCGTTCAGTGAGTTGAATTGCCTCCCGTAAAAATTGTCCAGTAGCACAGTAGTATTGTAAGGCGGGCTAGGATTTACGAGCACAACCGAGGGAGGCAAAAGGGCGCGTCCAGAGGTGACAAAGAGAAGATTTCCCTTATAAGGTCCCGTACCTCCATTGACCATCTGCGCAGTGTTAGAAAGATTCAACTAGACAGCAATGAGCGATTCCCTCTTGGCATATATTAGGGATGTTGCCTACAGTCTGGGCCTGTATGTTGACTCCACCGGAAGCGGCGGCAAGGGCATTGTCGACTTCTGTCATGTTTAACATCGAGACAACGCTATTGTTGTACCAGCCGCTATATCCCAAAGGACCGCCATTATTACTAGAGAAGAAAACGGCATTGAGGTTGGGAACATAGATTGGGGCTTCGTGGGCGAAAGCAAAGCCTGGATGCGACGCGACAAGCCGGATAGTTGCATTTTGACCCGTTACATTGAGGAAAGAAGGGTCAAGGACTTGAACAAAGGGCGGTGTCGTGTTCGTGGGATTGAAACCGATGAAAGAATTGTTTGTGCGCCATTGAGTGTAGTTTGCACCCACGACATTATAATTAAGGGGGTTGACGTACTGAACATCTTAGCGTTGGCATCCCATGAGTCTCAGCAAAGAACATACCACAGCGCCAGATGGCAATGTGAGATTCGAAGGGTTAGCAGCCCTCGTGGTTGATGATAAGGCAAGAGCAACTGTAAACGCGGTAAAGGCTGATACACCCATCTTCAAGAACATGGTAAACAGTAGTTGACCTTAGGGGCTTCCGTGTACATCGGAGCTCTTTGCTTTGGAGGCTCGGCAGCTCGGCCGCCTCTTGTGCCGCTGGCGCGGTGCTTGAAAATTGAAACGTTGAAGCTCGAAGGGAGCAGAACCGAATTCTATGATCAGTGTACCATTTTTTCCCAGTGCGTAGGAACATAAATGAGAGGGGAAACACATTGAAATATCGGTCACGCCGAAAAAAATTGGATGATCAGGAGACACTGCTATCTTATCTCGTCTCAACCGCAATTTGATGTGATCAATTTCAAAGGGGACGTTCAACAAGCTTTTAGCTGTAAAATGTTAGTATATCGTAGAGTGTTTGCTGTACTGGATCACCTACAGTATGGACATGAAAAACAGCCACGAGCAAGATCTAGTAACCCTTCTTTGCGAGAGAACTAGTTGTAGTATTAGTTGCTTCTATTCGCGACCCGAGTCAAGCTGATGATAAACAACTAGTTTCAGCTAAACCAAGAGCGGTACGGCACTTATTCAGTTCAAGGCAAAGTCGAAAAGAGGGGAGGAATGTACTGCTTCACCTTGACCAGTGAGCTGTCAGTTTCGGAGAGTTTTCCGAGGCCGCAACAGATCCGAATCGTGCTTTTACTCTGTTCTGAACCATCGGACTAGCGAATAACTGCATCACGTTCGTACTTACAGCGTTGGCGTGGCTACCAGCTGAAAGCGCCGCGCTGTCTATTGGGTTTACACGGGAATTCAAGTAATCCATTAGTAGAATGTGGGTTCATACGATGTATTGGAAGTTAGATACCTTCCTCCCCGCTTTTCTGGTCTCTTCTTCAGGTCTCGGACCTGTGATTGTCCGATACCAACATCAGTGCAGAGGTGGAACAAGGGAATAAGGGTCTACGATTCACATGTCACGGTCAAGCATGTCCTGCAAACGATCTTACCCGATACATCCCTCGCTGCGCTAAATGGGAGGGCGCGCGACAAAATCGTCCAGGAATCCTTATTGCGCGAATCAAGTAAGGTGAACCCAGAAATGTGATGTCGTTAAAACGAGATGCATGCAGAAGACTCACATAGGTATGCCCCACCCACCCACTGGTCTTTTTGACTCTGGAGTAACTTGCCCCAACAACAGCTGCAGGTGTTGATATCGGGAATGGGTGAGATCGGTCAAAAGCCAGATTCGTTTGCTGGCGTTTCTGTCATCGTTGTAGCAACATCACTTAATCGATTTCCTCCTAGCGACTTGCAGGGAATTTGCGACACGAGCATATTTCCCTGATGTACAGGACATGACCATGACCATGCGAGACATATCCCGTGTGGGGAAGTGGACGAGGATCCTGTCTTCTTTTGTCGAAAAAGGATCGGAAAGAAAATGCGTCAAGGAGTATGCTTACTCACGCGGATGAATGGAAATGAATGCCATATGCTTGGTGGCGATATCGATTTCCAACCCATTTGAAGGAAGATTGTGGTCCCAGAAAAGCAGAATAACCTAGCGTGCACTCGCAGGCTACCTGGGAAGAGTTTACAATCAAACAGGTGCTGACACAACCTCGGACTATATGCGGCGATTTGTTGACGACAAAAGTATACATTGCGTTTGATGGGTGTCACAAGACACGATGAAATGACGTGGAAGCGTCACAGGGATCACTGTAACAATGCACCACATCAGAAGTACCGTAGATTGCCACAGGCAGGGTAAAAGGACCGCATACACCCAAGTCTCGACCAAAAACGTGCGCGACAATATGCTAAAACCATGAATCATTATGCTTCGGCTTTCAGCTCTTCCTTCGCCTTCCTGAATCTCTCAAAGTAGGGCTATTTGTTTAATCAGGATCATAATGTCATGATGCAAGAATGGGGACACACCGCCTTCTCTTCCGTGGACATGGACCTCCAACGATGACCAGCTGCGATAGCAGCACGAACTGGGTACCTTTTCTCTGAAGATGTTTCGTTGATGAGGGCCTGCCCATCTGAGCTATTCCGAAACTCGTTGGAAAATCTAGGAATATGTAAAAAAAGCTTTCCGAGAAGTATCTGTAGAA
>JBBPSB010000849.1:0-10359 GCA_038093375.1 Xerocomus brunneocitrinus
GCAAATTTCACTTGAGTGCCCACAAGCCTTATTGCTTCCCTAGGTTTAGCCTCATGTTCCTGAAAGGGGCAGGTCACATAGACGGAGAGATCTTGGAAACCCTTTGGGCTTCCTTTAATAAAATTTCCCCTTCAGCCAGATCAATGACTTTGGCCCACCGTCAAGAGCTGTATGATGATCACATGCAAGATTCAAACTGGAAAAAGCTAGTGGGTCTGGGTGAATTTGATATCCTGACATGTTTGAATTCACTTTGTTGATTGTAGTGAAGTCACTGTTGAGAAAACACAAAGTAGCACTGGAGGGTGTACAAACAACTCAAGGCCCATATGAAGAATTCTGCACATCCTTAGACCCCTGTCAACTGAAAGCTTGGATGGAAGCTGCAGAGAATGCAGATAGTGAAAGGGGTAATGCTCTGGATATATATAGTTTGTGGATAGACATTGTAAGGTTGGTCATGGTTGTGCAAGGTAAATGTTACTCACAAGCTATTTCATTGGTCTTCATAGCGCCAAGCTTGTCTGAAATGAGATTAACTCTATTGGAAGCAGACCAGCATCCTCAGGAAATGAAAGCTCTGTGACATGGTTGGTAGATGGGATTGGAATTGAGGATGCTCAGTAAGTCCTGGTAATCTCAAAAAATATAGGCTTCCTAAGAATTATGATCTATAGAGATATATTACGGGCAGAAATAAGATGCTTGCCCAGCATTCCAACTACAGTGCAAAAGGCAAATACTGTCCAGAAGAGGAAAAGGCTTCATGCTAGAATACTCAAGTTCAGTGAACCTGCCTCTCCAATGGATGATCCTGGTTTTTGTAATGAAGAGCAAGGTGACCCCATGGACAAAGATGAGAGAGAAAGTGTCTTTGGGGGAGTTGAAGAGGATGACATAGATGATGAAGAGGATGGGGACATGGAAAATGCTGAAGATATCAAGCTGACTATGTCTTCGGCCTGGAATGCTGCCTTATTGAAGGATGTTGGCTTGGAGCATCTGGTAAAAGAGGAGGTCCAATTGCATATTGGACAGGCTAATGATCAATTGGAGAAGTTGAGAACTCACCTAGGCCATAAATCAGTTCTATTTAGGATGAACTTCTGAAGTTCATCCTCAGTTAGGACTGACACTAGGTCGAAACAGGACATCAGAAGGGTAGGATTGAAGATAAATCAGGGTGTTCGAAGTTACCATCGTGCTTGAGAGGCTCTGATCCAACTTCAAGTTTCCAAAGATGATCTTCAAAGATATCAACCAATAAAACCCGAGGAGCTAGGAGTGCCTAAGGATATTATAGAGGAAAATCGATTTGGACAAAGTTCAGATGTCATTCCTTGGTTCTGGTGCATTGGAGATAGAATTTTTGCACCATGGAATGAGGAATGTAAGTTCTATTATGTGATTATGAGGGCATGATTGAGTTGATGCATCTGGTTGGTTCTGAAGTCGAGAGAATCAGTTGGTTGAAAGCAAGGGCAAGATATGAAAGGTGGAGAGAAGAGTTGGAGATTGTCAAACATGAAATGTTTTGGACCATTTTGTGGTTCGAGCACCGTGAGAAGGAATGGGAGAGGAGGAGGAATGAAGCAAAGGACTCTGGGCCTAGAGCATATGCAGCCAAGCAGAAGGGTGTTTGGGAGACGTTCAGGGAAAAGGCTGGGGAAAGTTTTGGAACATTGATGATGGTCATAGGTAATCCAAGGGTTTGATAAATGGATTCTATGCTGCTTGTATATATAGGAGGTAATCACTTTGTGGTCATTTTATGTGGTTCTCAGGATGGTACTGGCAGGGTATCTGTTAAGAGAAAGTGACAGAGGGGTGGGGCTTGGTCCTGGGGAGTGCATAGGGTGGTTTGACAGTCAAATTGGACAATGAGTGGAGGAGTACTCTGGGCAAAAAAGATGTGTTATGAGCCTTGCACATAGTTTGGACAACTGCTTGTGTATATGGGGTTGATGGGCTCATGAGGATGGTACCGGCCGGGGGTCTGATATATGGCTTGTCTGGCTGGTACCACATGCACATGTGTATATGAAGCCGTGGGACCAGTACCGGCTGGATATTTGATATATGGCACATCCGGCCAGTACTGCATGTACATGGGTCTATGGGTCGTGGGGCCCATACTGGCCAGGTGTGCAATATAGGAGAAAGTGACAGAGGTAGAGCTTGGTCCTGGGGAATGCATAGGATGGTGGTTTGACAGTCAAATTGAACAGTGAGGGGGGTACTCTGGGCAAGCAAACAGATGTGTTATGAGCCTTGCACATAGTTTGGACAACTGCTTGTGTATATAGGGTCTATGGGTTCGTAAAAGTGGTACCGGCCGGGGATTTGATATATGGCTTGTCTGGCCAGTACCACATGCACATGTGTACATGAAGTTGTGGGGGTGGTACCGCCCGGACGTCTGATATATGGCTTGTCTGGCTGGTACCACATGCACATGTGTATATGAAGTCGTGGGACCAGTACTGGCCGGATGTCTGATATATGGCCCATCCGGCCAGTATTGCATGCACATGGGTATATAAAGTCATGGGGGTGGTACCGGCTGGACAACTGATATATGGCACATCCGGCCGGTACCACATGTACATAGGTATATCATGGTGTGGGAGTGGTACCAGCCAATCAGCCAGACATATGATATGTGCCCCTAGTAATGAGATCACATGACCGTGAATGCCTCTTACCATGTTAGGCTGACAGTGCTAATCACACCGGCTGGTACTATGTCTAGGGCCATTCAATACCACATGGAGTTACCTATTCCATATACCCAGCCGTACTGCATGTACGTGTACCGGCTGCTACAATGGCCGGTACTAATCCCATATGCTTTTGTGAAACACAGGGGAACTGGTTGTCTGAGAGTGACTGACTGAAGGGTCTGCACCACAACAGCTACGTATAACTTCCAGATGCTTCTGGAACCACATCTAGGGTCTGTCATGGGTATGGGTAACCCACATGGGTTGTGGGTATGGGTACCTAGTGGGTATGGGTGTGGGTATGAGTGCTGGATACCCACACCCATACCCACACCCACATGGTGGGTTTGAGATACCCTTTATATATATGTATTTCTATATATTTCATGATATACTTATAATGTCTATACTATTTCAATCCTTCTGATCTTTATATTCCTAACCCTAATAATCATTACTATGACAATCCTAATACTGACAATCCTAACACTGACAATCCTAACCTTGATTCCAACTTCATAGATTTCTATTGTATTAGATATTGAAATATGCATATCTCAGGCATATGTAGACCAGATTGTTTGGTTTCTAGGTGGCTGGATAGCCACAATCACATAGTATATTTCATCCCACTAGCAATAAGTATGAAATTTTAATGTGGATCCACTAAAAAATAGTTAAATTTACTTAGATTTTGATGATATAGACATTTAGATTGCTTGTAACTTAGTCTGCTCTAGCTTGTTTTCTTTATCCAAAAGACAGTTATAAAGCCCTTAGTTAGTAGTATATTTAGTATCTATAGAGTGAAGTCCTTAGGGCTGTTCTAGACATGTAAAATATGACTTTTTAAAAGACTAGTGATAATTTTTTTTAATAATGGTAGCTCACTACAATAATGTTTACCCTAGCTGCTAATACACAGCTTTGATTGAAATTGAAATACATAAGATAATTATAGTGTCTTATAGTGTCAGATTTGGTTGGGATTGTCAAGGTTAGGACTAGCAAGGATAGTGTTACACTTGGTCCCGGGTAGGGCAGCAAGTGTGGCCTCTGTGAGGGGACGAGGGTTCAAAGGACATTCAAGGGGGTTTCCTCTTGGAACGTAAGGAGATGATCAAGGGGGTTTCCACTCGACGGGTTCAAGGTTTCAAGGGACAAGACACCCATTCAAAGCACGGGCGTAGGCTTTCAAAGAGTCAAGGACGAGAGAAGTCAAAGGGGCTAGATTCGTGTACGAAGTAGTGAGTACAGAGGAGATCTAGGTTAGGTTTACGAGACAAGTATCGAAAGTATATATACTGCCCTAATAGTTTAGGGCAGGTGTGGGAGAAATGGAGTCGAGTCATAGGAAGACAAAAGGGGAATGACTCATTGGGGGCCGATGGAGTCATGACAAAGACGAAATGACACATTGAAGCCGATGCGACCGCATGGAACATAAACATAATGACAAAGATGATAAGCGAGGAATCTGATGGAGGGATACGACTACGAAGCAAGTGTAGGTCATTGGGCCAAAGACATGAGACGGAAGAGTAGTCGTAGGAGAAGGGAAACATTGAGTCCTAGAGAAAAGAGTACAGCGAGAAACGAATCGTAACATTACCCCCCGGTTATGTCCAAAGCAATGTCGAGGACCTCCTAGAAGTCATGGGAGTCGGGGCCTGGAGAGCCCGTCATGTTGGCATACACAGTATCGTCGTGCACATCATCCCCATAGTCAACGGGAGAGGTAGTCCTCTCGACCCTTTCGGCAAGGGGGTGGCAGTGAGGATGCATCCTGTGGGTGCGTCGGATAATGTGTCCTCTCTGAGAATGGTGAGAGGAGTTGGAAGAGCGAGAGGAGACTGGGGAGTGAGTGGAGGCAGGCGCCAACTGGCGGCGTAGGGAGCATTCCTATTGAGGATGCCTGGGGGCCCACCAGAGACATGTGGGGCATTGATAGACAGGGCATCCTTTCCTGAAGTGTCCTAGTCGGTGGCATTGGAAACACGCTTGGCTAAAGCGGGGGTGATTTTGTGGGAGTGGCTCTCTTCCATTGGCTCCGGTCCACCAGATGTCTGTGCGTTCGAGGTCATCAAGTTCACTCTGGGTGAGAGGGGATGAGGATGCGGATGGGGTGTGATGCGTGGGGGCGATGACGGCAGAGGTGCAGCGTGTTTGGGCAAGTTCCCGTAGGTAGTGGTCAAGGTCGCGAAGGAACTCCAACATCTCTAGTTCGAGCATGGTGACCAGGATGGCTTTCCTGGCTTTGTTGTGGACATTGCGAGCGATCATCCTCATGGTGTTTACATGTGCAGGGGTGGATGGTGCGGAGCGAAGGACCGCTAGACGTTTCACTTGGAGGTATGCGCGATAGAGTTCCTGGAGAGGAGACAGCATGTCTACATGGGCTTCGATGGGTACGCACAGGCGGGAGTCCTCGAGGTAACTGACGAGTTCTTCAAACTTGGCTGGAGTGGGGGTGTTATGGAAATGGTGGGCCACTAGTGGGAGGTCTACGGAGAGGACAGTCGTTGTGGGGATAACTGGGGGGAAGAATGGGAAGGGGAGGTGAAGATGAAGAAGAGATGGAGGGAGAAATAGAAAGAGGAGGAGAAGCATAAGGTAAGTGAGGGGAAAGGTTTTCTTGGTCCGAGCGAGAGAGTTCCTCGTTGGGGACATAGTGAACTTCCTCATGGAGGTTGGTGAGTAGTGCGACAGGGGCGGGGAAATATTCACAATCACGCTCCCAGCCTGGGTTGGCGAGAGTAGACGAGGCGTCAGAGTCAATGGTCAGGGTGAAGGTCAAAGAGGGGGAGGTCATTTTCGGCGGGATGGACGTTGGGAGGAAGAGACGGTGGGGAAAAAGACGGAGGGATGGAGCTTCTTATACTCCTCAAGGGCAGTCATGGAATGTTTTAAGTTCCGCTTGGGTATCCAGGAGTCTTCTTCGGCCGAGTATCCCTTCCAACGGATCAGGTACATCCGAGCCATCAGGTTGCCACGGTGTCATATGATTTTTTCAATTTCGTACTCTTCTTCGCCGTTAACAAGGTCAGGCGGTGGCATGGGGAAGTTCAAGCCATGAATGCCATTTTCGCAATAGGGTGATAAGAGGGAAGCATGGAAGACCGGGTGGATCTTCCAGGTTTTCGGGAGGCGGAGTTGGTACATGATGGGAGATAAGACTTTTACGATGGTGAAGGGTCCTTCCCGTTTTGGCGCGAACTTCGGGTTGATGATGTTGCACTTCAGGTTCTTCGCTTCCAGCCACACTTTGTCCCCTTTCTCGAAGGGTTTGAAGCCTCGACGACTTCGGGAGGACATGACTTGGCGAGCGAGTTCATGAGCAGCGAGGGCTTCGTCTCGTGCGGCGGAGAGGGATTTAATGTGTTCTTCTACTGCGGGAATAGAAGTGGTGGGGACGATCGTGGGAAGGGCATGAGGTTCGTATCCCATCATGAGATAGAACAGAGATTGTCCGGTGACAGAGTGGGTATGGTGATTGTGAGCGAATTCGGCGTGGGAGATCTTCGAAGCCCAAGAAGCAGGTTCGGATCCACAAAAGATCCAAAGGTACATTTCGACTTCTTGGTTCACACATTCTGTTTCACCGTCAGATTGGGGATGATACGCAGTGGAGAGTGAGAGGTTGTAGTTCAGGAGCTTTCCGAGCTCCCTTGCGAAGGCGGATATGAATTGTGGACCACAATCAGAGATGATTTTGTTGTAGAGTCTGAATCGGAGGTAGACTTTGTGAAAAAAGAGGGAGGCGATCCCTTCAGCGGTGATGGTTTTCTTAGTAGGGCAGAGAATTACCCCCTTAGTAAGTTCATGGTCTACCACGACCAGGAGAGAGTCAAAGCCGTTGGAGAGAGGGAGGTCGGTGATCATATCACAAGAGATATGTTGGAAGGGACGGGAGGCATAGGATTTGATTGGGGTGAGGGGAGGAACAGTGGGGTGCGTGTTGGACTTGTTTTGCTGGAATTTAGCACAGCCTTCGATGTATTGGCGAACATATTGGGCAAGTCCCGGCCACCAGAACTCAGTGGCTACCAGTTGGCGAGTTTTGAGGTAGCTGGGGTGACTGGTGGTCTTGTGGTCATGACATCATTCGACGATGGAGTGGTGGAGGGAGCTGTCGGGGGGAACATAAACGCGGCCTTTGTAGGTGAGAATACCCTCCTCATGCTTCCAGTCAGAGAGCCAAGAGCGGAATTGCGTGGGGATGTCGGGCTCGAGAGAGGACTGAAGATATTGGAGGACCAGGGGGGCGGGCAATGGTGGAATAGTTAGTGTTTTAACGTCCGGTCCGATCTGGTTTTTCATCCGAATCCGAGGCAACCGGACTGAAACCGGTTTTCTGAATCCTTGAATCCAATGCAACCGGATTGAAACTGATAGAAACCGGTCCTGAACGGTCCACCTATCAGTTGCCAACCGGTTGCAGCTGGTCCATTGAACAACCGGTTTTTTAACCCCTAAAACATCAGATTCATGTCAGGACTCACGAATCCAATGTCAATCTGATACGAATCCAATATTTTAGAGGTTATAATATTTTATCCAGGTGAGTTTCCATACCTACATATGCCGCATATATGCTATATGTCATATTGAGGTGCTTTCTAGTGTTAAATACACATACTTTATCCATGAAAACATTGGATTCATGTCCGGATTCACTCAGGATTGACCAATCCGGGTTAGTAAAAGTGTATCCACCAGTCTTTCAAAAGACCAGTTGCAACCGGTTACCAACCGGTCTTGCCAATCCTCTGAATCCAAAGCAACCGGACTGATGGATTTCTCAAATCCGATGGACTGCAACTGCAGTCCGGTTGCAACTGGATACCAGTCCGGTCCGGTTACCGGTCTTTAATCTGGTCCGAGACTGGACTTTAAAACACTATATGAAAGGCAGGAGAAGAGGGGTCTGTGGTTGACAAGTGAGCAAAGGGTGAACGGGAGCTGAGGATAGTCTGGTGATATGAAGCGGAATTTGTGAGCTTCAAACAGCGCCAGATCGCTCTCACCCAGGAGGGCCTCCTTGACAATAGCAGGGGGGGATTGACGTGTTGGGGGAGACAAAAACTGCGCCATCTTTAACAAAAGTATGCATTGCTAGAAGAGAACAGCGATCAACATCAAGGTCGAAGGAAGAAAGGAAGTTGAACTGACCAAAGGATGATGAAAATTCGGGGAGTCAAGGCTTGTAGAGGAAAAGGGAGACAATGGGGAATAACTCGTCAGTGTAAACACCGATGAGCTGTGGCTTTTGCAGCAAGAAACTCATTAATGAGTGATGTGAGCGAAGAAAGAGAGAAAGAGAGAATTTTTAAAGAGTTTCTAAAGAAAACATGATAGATGTGGAATGGCAGGGAACAACGTTGTGAGACAATACACGTGGACCACCATGGGGATCACCGGGATCCTCACTTCCCATTGCACACACAAATAGGATGTCATTATGGCAAGTACAGACTGTGACTGACGCTACCCGCAGTAAACCACAGACAGCGATGGCGATCCTCCCTGATGTTGAACATTGGGGAGTGTGGAGAAGCAAGCCGACGGTCACGAGGCTAACTCTAACTCTCATTGTTTGGTTGTGCGTCCACAACTTACCATTTTTGGCAACCAGCCACCCTTTGGCATCACTCCTCACTCGTCTCCCACCACCTGCATCGCCATCACTGTCCGCGGTTTACTACGGGCAGTTCCCTTGCTCTCTGCGGTTTACTGCAGAGAGCATCCCTCCCCTGCATCTCCATCGCTGTCCATGGTTTACTGCGGGCAGCGTTACAACACTATGAAGTCTCTGGCTCGTCAAGGCTTACCTTTATGTCGCTGAACACTCTCGTGCATAGTGTCACCCTATATCACTCATTTATCCCTATTCTTGTCTTTCCAGCTTTAGTATCTTAGTTGCCGAATCATATTCTCTGTTTCACCAGGTATGTACGGTTTTTATCTACCTAGTAATGCCAACCTAATATCTTGTACCACGGGAAGTTCTCCGAAGATACTTGCTCTTTGAACTTCTGAGGTTGTTTCTCGACCCAATTTGTGTCATAGAACACCTTTGGCAACTTCTCAACTGGGTGTCAAGTACTCGACCCATTACCTCTCCCCCTTGTCCTTTTTACCGGCTTTGATCCTCTCGGTGTGTAAATATCTCCATCTACAAACTGCTGGGTGTCAATAAGATCTAACTCCCTGTCAATGTTTCTTCTCCACAGCATTGTCTTTGTTTGGTATACCATGTGGATATCGTCTTCCACTACACTTTCATCAGAACTCATCCCGTCTGTCCCCAGTTGTTCCAGGATGTCGCTTAACCATTCCCAAATCTCTGCATCATCGGTATTGCCTTCCTTCTTTGAATTCGCAAGTTCTTTTGCAATCATCAGCCGGCGGTTGTATTTCTGTCCCCAAAGCTTAAGTCGATGCAGCACATGAACATCCAGACTTACATTTACTCTGCGCTCTCGCATCCTGTTCCTCTTCAATGTCTTTTCATGCTGCTCAATTCTACGTATTTCAACCTCGTTGGCGTTTTCTCTCTGTCCTGTATCACTCAATTTTGGTTGAGCCCTAGTCCACACTGCTTTGATTTGCATGAATTTCTCCCCGATAGCATCCTCCCAGTATTTTCTGGTCTTTGGCGGAAACTGCAGAGATTCTCCTAGGTCCTCCATCAGTCGTCCCACCAAAATATTGATGACAGCATCATTCCAAGGAGAAGTTTTCGGAGCCCTCATGTCCCACTGTGGGCGTTCATCATCTGGCCCTATGCCGCATTGCTTGAATGCTGTTACTTGTTCTACTGTAGCAGACAAATAATTTCCAAAATTGTCGTCACATTCTATGTCACACACCGTCTTGAATAGATTATGCACGTGTGCCTAGCAGCGATGAGTTCACGATTAAGCAACATGTCAAATGTCAAATATCCTACAAGGTGTTTTGCACGATGTGCATCACTTTTCTTGTCATAGGCTGCCTGGTCCTTGCGCCTAGGTGCCCTTTTTCTGGGTGTCGTCGGTGAGCCACCCCTTTGCACAAATCCCCGTTCATCAAGTAGACGATTGATCATGGCTTCCATGCTTCGCATGATATCTGCTAGGTCGCCCGATCCATGACCGGTATCCTTCGGTGGTATCTGGTCTTCAATGTCTGCAATTGACTCTGTGAACTGTGTCAGTTCATTCCGGTCTTGGAATGAGGGTAGAGTTACCATCAATTCGGCAACCACTTCCACTCTCTTCGACAATCTTCCTGTCCTTCATGATCTTGGAGTCCTTCGTGTATCCGTTTTGCTACCCGAGGGTTGTGGTGTGGCCACAGTAAATGATGGTCGTGGTTCTTTCTGGGGGGTGGCACAGGCTTCTTGTGGGCTGTCCTCCTCTGAATCATCTTGTATCACTGATGACACACTTTTGCATTTCTATGAATGGGTTCAGACACATAATCCATTGATGACCATCCTAGCTTACTTGTTTGTTTCGTAGGTCGTGAAGCAACTCTAATAACCAGCCCCGGTTAGGAGACAGTCCTTGAGAGCTCAAAAGAGAGGAGAGGGGATGGGACAAGTTTCGAGGGGATAATCCAAGAGAACTTGACTGAAGTTCTCTGGTCGGCT
>JBBPSB010000850.1:0-10345 GCA_038093375.1 Xerocomus brunneocitrinus
GCTGACTACACTTTCCCTAGACTTGTTTGCTACACTTTGGTAGTCAAAAAAGCGTACACTTTTGGTACACCTTACTGACTACACCTTACTGACTACACTTTTGGTACACTTTGCTGACTACACTTTTCCTAGACTTTGTTTGCTACACTTTGGTAGTCAAAAAAGCGTACACATTGCTACACTTTTGGTATACTTTGCTGACTACACTTTTCCTAGACTTTGTTTACTACACTTTGGTAGTCAAAAGGTGTACACTTTTAGTACACTTGTTGACTACACTTTGACTAATCTTTGTTTGCTACACTTTGGTACACTTTGGCTACACTTTGTTGACTACCCTTTGTAGTCAAAAATGCGCCACAATTAGTACACTTTGGTATATTTTGCTGACTATATATTATCTAGACATTGTTTGCTATACTTTGGTAGTCAAAAAAGTGTACACTTTTGGTACACTTTATTGACTAGACTTTTACTACACTGTGTTTGCTACACTTTAGTAGTCAAAAATGTGAACACTTTTACCACACTTCATCATGTATTCCAGGTCTCCAGAGTCTTCAGACTGTCCAGATTCCCAGCATAAGTTAGTATACTAGAGTATCCAGTTGATGTTCTGGGGCTCTGAAAAGTCCTTTGGCCAGCACTGGCCAGAGGGGGACCTTGCTGGAATTGCTGGGGGTCTGTCTAGCTCTGGCCAATTCTGGTCAGAGCATGGTTAGTTTGCTGATGCTGTTCTTGTCTGAACAAAGTCTGGCTACCGGCCATCAAATATTCTCCTTCCCCTCGCCTTGCCCATCTCAGCTTTCGGCAAATCACATTCCCATCAGAAAATAAACCCTTTTTCTATCACTTCACCTCCCCCATCACTCGGCTATGCCATCCGACATTGTTCAAACTGCTGAAATCCTAACTGGCCCTGAAAACTTCCTTTTGTGGAAAGTAAAGGTCATCCGAAAACTCCAGAGCAACCGAGTCTACGGAGTTGTCTCTGGCACTACCGGAAAACCCTCCCTCACATCAACAAACACAGCCGACGTCCTTGAGTGGGAAGCCCATGATGAAAAGGCCCACAGAATCATACAGGAGTGGCTCTCCGACCCCCTGTTGCTCAAAACAGAGGCATGTGGATCCACATAGGAACTCTGGGAGAAACTCCAATCACTCCTAGACGCTCCGAGCATGTCCTCCGCCTTCTACATTTTCCAAAGGCTTTTCAACGTGACTTGGGATGGCCATTCTGGCCTTTCGGAGCACATTGCATCACTCTGCACCTCCAAATCCCAACTCACCGCCATGAAGTTCTCCATGGATACAAAGGTCATGGCCTTCATCCTGCTCAACACCTTTCCCAAAACTCCGGAATGGGAATTGTTCAAGTCCTCAGTTATCAACACCACGGAGGACAGCAAACTCACTTTTGACACAGTGGAAACTCGGGTCATCGCCGAAGATGCTCGCCTGAACCCATCTGGTCATTCAGAGTTCGTAATGAAAGCCTCCGGCACGTCCAAAACCTTCAGTCACCCCAAAAATACCTCCACCTGGTGTGAGCATCACCTATCCGCTACTCACAACTCCATGGACTGCAACTCCTACAAGAAGTGGGTCACTGAGCTGAGAAAGGGAGGTTCTAGAAAGCCAGACAAAGAGAAGGAAAAGGCACATGTAACAGGAGGAACTCCAGATACCCCAGAGTCCGCAAATGTAACCTGTACCGATGTATCCGAGTCTTTACTCAAACACATTCACGCTTACTCGTCGTCTGAGCAAAGTGAAAGTGGGAGAAACACAATGATCATCGACTCCGGAGCCACATCGCACATAGTTCCCCATCAGTCCTGGTTTCGAACATACCGCCCACTACACCCTCCACGTGAAGTTACTCTCGGAAACGACTCTGTCGCACATGCAATCGGAATCGGAACAGTCCCTCTTGTATCAAAAGTCTCCGGAACAGGATATGAAGTGATTCTATCAAATGTACTCCTGGTCCCGGAGTTCCACCTTTTGCTCATCTCCGTGACACAGCTTACTTCCACAAACCTCTCCATCACCTTTCCGGCAAACTCCAATGCTTGCTATGTCCGACAAGGAAAAACCACTGTCCTAACCGCAAAACACAAAGAAAACTTGTATCATGCAGATACAACTCCGAACAACCAGAAGGAAGCAGCACATGCAACTGTAGACATAAACCTCCTCCACCGACGAATGGGCCACATCTCCATAGCTTGCATTCAAAGCATGGTCAGCTCCGGCCAGCTCCGAGGTATCAACATGATCTCCAGGACACCATCGTTCTGCGAAGCTTGCACACTTGGGAAAATGAAGCGACTCCCTTTTGGAACTCAAGCGGAACCCCAAACCACTTGTCTGCTGGAAATGGTCCACACTGATGTCGGAGGCCCAATAACCCCAAGATCACGCGAAGGACACAAATATTGGCTAATCATTGTTGACGATTTCACCCGATTCCCATGGGTGTACTTCATGAAGCACAAAAATGAGGCCTTACAAATCTACAATCAATGGAAGGTGGACATTAAAGCCCTCCTCCGAGTGGAAATTGGACAGGAGGATTTCTCCGAGGCTTACACAAAATTTATCCATAGCAACGGAGGTACAGAGTACACCAACAAAGCCTTCCCTGACCAACTCCACAATGATGGTACCCTTCTTGAAACCTCCGCTCCCCATACTCTGGAGCAAAACGGTTTGGCTGAACGCATGAACCAAACTCTGGCTACACTTGCAAATACCATGCTGGAAGAATCAAAACTTCCAAAGTCTTTCTGGGTCAATGCTATGTCCACAGCCGCCTATGTCACCACGTGGAGCCCAACCTCCGCTCTCGGAGGGAAAGTCCCCTATCAAGTCTTCTTTCAATGGCAGGTTGACCACACTCTGTTCCGCCCCTTCGGATGCCCAGCCTATGCCTACACACCAAAGGAGCAGCGGGGGGGTAAATTCCGGCCACACAGAAGGAAATGCATCATGATAGGGTACATTCATGGGCAGCAAGCCTACAAACTCCTAGACATAGAGCGTTGAACAGTCATCTCTAGCCATCACGTCACTTTCGATGAATCCGGAGTCATATCCGGAATGGAGTCTGCTCCATGGAACGCCACCAGTGTTGAGGGACAGTGGGAGGGCCTAATTCCAGAGCATCTCCGCTTACCGAAACATGATGACAACGATCCCCCACTCAACTACGAAGTCGTGGGAGACATTCCAGCACCTCCGGAAAACATCCCGGAAGATATCCTGGAATGCCCTGCCAGCCGCGGCATTGAGGAACTCACTGAACACCTAAACCAACTCTGCTTAGATCCAGATCCAGATCCAGCTCCAGCTCCTGGACCGGACACACGACAGAGCAACCGAAATCAAAAGGTACCAAACAAAAACAAGGACTACAACCGCACTCTACAAGAAGAGGCTGAAAGGCAAGCATATTGTAGAAAGGAAACTCTGGAGCCTCCGGAAATCGATCCAGAGATCTCAGGTGCTTTTGCATTGTCCTTAGAAGACTTCCTTTTTGCAGGATCAGCAAATACATCCACCGACGAGTCTCTTCCGAACACCCTGAAAGAAGCCTACTCCAGTCCAGACAAGGAGCTATGCAAATCTGCAATGGAAGAGGAACTACTAAGCCTAAACTCAAACGATGTTTATGAAACCGTACTCATCCCAGAGGGCATAACTCCGATCACCTCCAAGCCAGTATTTTGCATTAAATGCGACCAAGCCAGAAATGTTGAACAGTTCAAAATCCGAATAGTTGCACGTGGTTTCACACAAAAGGAAGGAGTTGACTACCAAGAGGTCTTCGCTCCGGTGGCTAACCTTGACTCTGTCCGGACCTTGGTCACCTTAGTTGCCAAGTACAACCTGGAACTGGACCAAATGGATGTATCCACTGCTTACTTCAATGGAGAACTGGAGGAAGACCTGTACATGCTATCTCCACAAGGTGTCCCAATCCAACCATGGTACTGCTGGAAACTCTGACAATCACTCTATGGACTTAAGCAGGCAGGTCACACCTAGAACAAACCTTAGATCGGAAACTCGGAAAACTTGGATTCATCCGTCTAAACACAGAAACATGTCTCTATGTCTTCTGAGAAAACGGTCAAACATATTTCCTAGTTGTCTATGCTGACGATCTACTCCTAGCTGCCACCACGCGAAAATTCATGAACTCCGTAAAAGGAAAACTCTCTGCCGCATTCAAAATATGTGACCTTGGAGAAGCAAAGTTCATCCTCAGAATTGAGATCAAGTGTGATCGGAAACTCCGCACCATCTCCTTATTCCAATCACAGTACTGCCGCACCATCCTAGAGCGCACTGGCATGTCCACCTGCAAACACGCTTGGACTCCCATAGCACCCAACTCCCAACTCTCCGTGAGTAACTCTGAGGATGACCCAACCATCTCAGAGATGATCATCGAGGGAAAACAGGTTTCATACCTCACTGTCATAGGGTCACTGATGTACCTAATGCTTGGAACCCGTCCGGACCTTGCCTACACTGTGGGAACACTCAGCCGCTTCAGCACACACCCAAAGCTTCATACTGGGAATCAGCAAAAAGAGCATTGCAATATGTAAAGGCTACTACTGACATGGAACTCTGATTCAACGGAACGGAGCTCTCCATGGACATGGACTTCCATGGATACTCCAATGCCACATACTGCAGTCACATAACACCATACATAACGCTGGGCCGAAGGTTGTAAATAGGCTGATGTAAACAGCCAGCCGAGGGTCGGCCGAGCTGCATACCCCTTGAGGCAGAGGGATGGGCCGAGGGAGGTAGATAAGCTTATAGGTAGCAAATATCAGTAGTAAAATTGGGTAATAAGAGTATGCGAAATGGATGACTGGACTGAGACTGGAGGTGAAATATAAGGTTGGGCCGAGATGCAGGGGATCAGTACTGATGGGCGGGCTGAGATCATCTGTAGTAGTATGACATAATGGGCTGAGGGCATACACTTATATACATGAGTGGGCCAAGGAAATATTCCCCGCTTTACAAGGATTGACCCATGGAATCACTACCAATGTCAATGGGTGGGTTGAGAAAGGAGCTACCAAGGTAAATGGGTTGGCCCAGGAAATGGCCACTGACATAAATGGTTGGCCAACAGAATAGTATCTACTGGCGAATACTAGGAAGCCGAGAACATATATACCGCTAAGTACGCGTCGGCCAATGGAATACTTACCGATGTAAATGGGTCAGCTGAGAAACGAGTTACTGAGTTGGCTAAGGAAATCAGTTCTGGCATGAATGGGTTGCTAGGTGGGCTGAGGATATAGTTAGGGATCCATATGGTGTGGCGGAGAGGATATACACTGATAGGAGTGGGTCGGCCGGGGAGTTAATCGGGATCCTAGATGGCAGGGCCCAGGAGTGGGCTATCAGGGTGAATAGGTGGGCCGAATGTCAGGAGACAGAGTTGGGCTCAGAGGATTAGTAACAGCTTATATGATGTGGCCGAGGGGACATGTACTGATTAGAGTGGGTCGGCCAGGTAGTTGATCAAGAGCCTGAATGGCTGGGCCCAAGAGTGGGGTATCTAGATGAGACGATAAGCCCATATATCAGTACTGGTATATATGGCTTGGCCAACATGAGATGTACTGATGGGAGTGGGTTGGTAGGGAAGTTCATCAGCAATGGATATGGCTGGGCCCAAGAGTGGGCTATCTGGATGAAAGGGTGGACCAAGTGTAAAGGCATACGGTAGGCCAATGCATCAATGCAGATATGTAAGGCTTGGCCAAGGGAATGATGGACCAATGGGAGTGGGTTGGCAGGAACATGGTGGGCCCATTGTATCAGTACCAGGATGTATGGCATGGCTGAGGGAATATGTACCGATGGAAGTGGGTCGGCCAGGGAGTTCATCGGCGTTTGAGGTCGCCGGGCCCAGGAACGGGCTATTGGGATGGAAGGGTGGGCCAAGTGAGAAGGAGCACGGTGGACCCATTGTATCAGTACCGGGATTTATGGCATGGCTGAGGGAATTATGTACCAATGGGAGTGGGTTGACCAGGGAGTTCATCGGTGTTTGAGTCGCTGGGCCTAGGAGTGGGTTATCAGGATGGAAGGGTGGGCTGAGTGAGAAGGAACATGGCAGGCCCATTGTATCAGTACTGGGATTTATGGCATGGCCGAGGGAATATGTACCAATGGGAGTGGGTCAGCCAGGGAGTTCATTGGCGTTTGAGATGGCTGGGCTCAGATGTGGGCGATGGGGATGGATGGGTCGGCCGAGTGCAAATAAACACAGTGAGCCCATTGTATTGGTATACATACATATGGCTTGGCCGAGAGGACATGCACCAATGAGGGTGGGTCGGCCAGGGAGGTAACTGGCATTGTAGATAGCTGGGCCCAAGAGTGGGGTTTCGAGATTACACGGTGGGCCCAAGATATCAGTACCGGTATATATATTGCTTGGCCGAGGGGAGATATACCAATGAGAGTGGGTTGGTGGGGGAGTTCATTGGCGTTTGAGATGGCTGGGCCCAGAAGAGTGCCATTGAGATGGAAGTTGGGCCCAGCGCAGAGGTGTATGGCTCGGCCCAGCATATCAGTACCAGTGTATATGGCGTGCCCGAGGGAATATGTACCAATGGGAGTATATCGGTTGGGGATTTGATGGTCATTTGAGATGGTGGGCCCAGGAGTGGGCACTCGGAATAAAAGGGTGGGCCAGCCCGATGGTCTGAGCATATATGAAAACATGTAGATTGGTGGCCGAATGAGGAGTAGTAGCTTATATACAGAGGTGGGCTGAAGTGAATGCTAGCGAGCTGAAACGTTGGATGGAGTCCGCACATGAGAAATTTAAGAGGGCCGCCATATGCAAGACAGAGGAGGTATCAATCAATGTCCTGAATATATTGGCGCAAATATATCCCCGATGTCACAAAGACCAAGTGAAATCAGTGAATCAGGTAAATACTATGTCGGAGAGTACAATACCGGGGGTGACAAAGTATCAGGATATTGGTTGTTAGTAACTAGTGCGAGACACAGGATGTAATGATGATCACTTCCATGGATACTGAGGTATCTATTAGGTCACAAAGAACAATTATTTGACAGTGTGTGATATCATGTGTGGTTACCATGGTTTCCTTGATCTGAACTTTCTCATATTGCTACAATAAGGAGAAATGACAATATAAGACATACCCTTGAAGTGAATCATGTCATTTTCTGTCCCAACTCACATGGTGCTCCATCTGACAGCCACTGTTGCCCAGTACATGATAAAGCGCTTCCGCGAATCCATACACCCAAGCGACTACCATAGCCCGACCTTTCCGACATTAGAGTTACCTGTCAACTTGGTGGCCGATGTAGATTGGATTGTAGACTGACTAGTCAGTGCTTATAGGAATCCTAGTGCATATCCCATATATCATGACAGATCATGGCTAATCAGCAGCAGTGACAATCAATATATCTGCAGTGGCACTACTGCAGGCTCTCTTGAAAGGCAATGATTTCGGAAAGTCTGAAGAGAGGGAGCTGGAACTGCTAGAACTCTGTCTACTGGGGGAAACCAAGGTCATCAATGTGCCAGCACTGATAATGGATCAGGACCGGATCATCCTCACTTGGTATTTGCCTGGGGCCCTTTCCGATAGTGTTTTAAAGTCCGGTCCGGTCCGGTTTTTCAATCCGAATCGGAGGCAACCGGACTGAAGCCGGACTTTTGAATCCTTGAATCCGATGCAACCGGACTGAAACCAATAGCAACCAGTCCTGAACAGTCCACCTATCAGTTGCCAACCAGTTGCAACCGGTCCATTGAGCAACCGGTCTTTTAACTCCTAAAATATCGGATTCATGTCAGGATTCACAAATCCGATTTGAATCCAATGTGAATCCAATATTTTAGGGGTTATAATATCTTATCCATGTGACTTTCCACACCTTCATGTGCCGCATATATGCCATATGTCATATTGTGGTGTTTTACAGTCTCAAATAAACATACTCTATCAAGAAAAAACATCAGATTCACATCAGGATTGAGTCAGGATTGACCAATCCGGGTTAGTAAAAGTGTATCCATCGGTCTTTCAAAAGACCGGTTGCAACCGGTTGCCAACTGGTCTTGCTATTTCTCTGAATCCGAAGCAACTGGACTGATGTATTTCTCAAATCCGATGGACCGCAACCGTGGTCCGGTTGCAACCGGATACAAGTCCGGTCCGGTTACCGGTCTTTAATCCGGTCCGAGACTGGACTTTAAAATACTAGACCCCGCTGCTCTCGAGCTGCACAAGGCCAGGAGACGTGCAGCACAACAAGTGTATCGTGAACGCAAGAGAGCTCAACCTGTCACTAACGATGGGATGACCCCAATGCCATCTATCGACAGTCCACCCCATGCCCCATCATCTTTAGCTTCCATCAGCTCGACACCCGCTAAGCCCCTTGTTCCCATTGATCCATCTCTTCTACCAGAGCCCACTCCGCCCCTTGGAACGTCAGCGTCCATGCCTCATCCAACCCAATCCATTGATCTTGTCTCTCGCGTCCGTGGAATTCAAGCTCCCGACTCTGCAACGACCATACAATGGCCTGGCGGTCTCACAACTATCACCCCCACGTTGGAAGAAGGCGGTTGCAATCTGCTCGCATTTGATGAGGCATACGTTCGTCGCGTTGCTTCTTACCCTCAAGGCATCCCAGGAGGCCCATTCATCGATTTCCTGGACCCCTCTTCATATGCGCACCCATTTAACCTTGTCCTCGACATACGAAAAGGGCTTTCTGTCGGCCATCCCATCCTCATTCGTGATTTTAAGCCTACAAGCTCCTTCGAGCTCACCACCCACGGTCTCTTACATTCGTTTGGTCTCTCTCGTAACATGCTGATCGATATACATGGTTGGCTACTTCTCTTTCTTCCTTGGACCATTTTTGAATGCCCCTTCAAGACGCTCGGATGCGCGCCACTGACTTTGTGAACCCACATGTCCGTGGAACTCTATCTCAGCTCGTCGACGGAATCAACGACTCCACCCAATGCCAGTTCACTCTCGACATTCCGCTGGCCCACCATGCCATGCCTTTATCCATCAGGTGCGTAAACGACTCCTTGTCATCATCACGATGGCCATAACCGACCCAAAGCATGCTCAATGATGGTCTTACTGTTGGATGGAGTCAAACGCAACATGATATCCCGTTCGAGAAACATATGATGTATGCAGACAACCCCTCTGTCCGTTCGCGAGCATCGGCACATCATGCTGGGGTTTTCATGTTCCCTCACCAAGATGCGCATGGCGAGGTTAGCTATGCAATGGTCATGTCCGGCGTAAAGTTGTGGACGCTTTATTTCCCTTGTGATCCCACAAAGTCCCGCAACAGCATTCTCAGCATTTTTACACAGCAATGCCATCCCAACCAATCTCTGCACCCGGATATGCTTGCTGAGACCGTGTATCTTTATCCCGGTGACATCTTGTGCGTCCCCCCCACCCCTCGATATGTTTTCCTACACCCTGTCTTACAGAATCCAACCACCTGGCCAAATCTACTCTGTCTACACCCCCATCGCCTCTTTTACTGTTGGTGGTCATTTTTATTCCTTTGATAGCATCCACCTTACAGAAGTCGCGCATTATGTCGACTTTGTACACAACTCGAGCTTCATAAACCAACCTCACCACTATACCCTGGACACTCTGGCTCAAATGCTCATTGCTCTGCCCCGTTTGGATCTGGACCGAAGTCAGTCGTTATTTAGCCCCTTCGATACCACAACTCATCCTAATAGAGCTAAAGCGGAATTCCCTCACTGCTCTGTGCCTGATGGTTATAGACTACAACGACTACATGTTGGCCAACGAAGAGAAACGAGTAACTGACGCCATACTAAATGCCCAGGCAATCACACACCACCTTCTTACCTCCATGGGTTATAAAGACGTGGGCAACCAACACCCGTATTTCTCCACGCGCAATTATCGTGACCCCGGTGAAGAGTTTGCTTGGGTTGATGCTCTTGCTGATTGGCAGGTGGTTTGATCCCACTTCCTACTATACAGGGTAGGCTTAGGTTCTTAATTAAAACCCTTCTTGTACGAATTCAATCCTGAAGTTTGATTGATGTGATCCAACTCTGTACAAGCAACATCATCAGGCCTTTAGGAGTCAGTCGGATCGGAAAATTTTAGACTGTTCCAAGCTACTCAGGTCATGCTGCTGCAGGCTGCGAGCAACACTTTCGACTGGGCGCGACAGCTAGTCGGAACATATGAACGCCAGCCGCCCAGAGCAGTGCAGC
>JBBPSB010000851.1:0-10291 GCA_038093375.1 Xerocomus brunneocitrinus
CAATTCGGACTTAGTGACGCGCACCCAGTACTTATCCCTATGGACCCTGGGCTACGTCTATTGAGACCGACCACCACTGCAACCGCCGAGGAACAAGCAGTACTCGCACGAACGCCATACAGGTCACTCGTCGGGTCACTCATGTATCTGGCGGTGGGCACAAGACCTGACATAGCGTACACAGTCCATCAATTATGCCAGTACCTCGACTGCTATTGCACGGTTCACTGGGAAGCAGCTAAACAGGTAGTACAATACTTTAAAGGGACACAGGACCTAGCGCTCACACTAGGAGGGGAACACCCAGCTCGCCTTCATCAGCAAAACCAGGGTTTTGTCATAGTGCTCATAGTACTCATAGTGTTTTCATAGTTCTCATAGTTCTCATAGTATATTCATAGTAATCATATCACCAAATGATTTTGGCCTTGCTAACCATATAATCCTAATACTGATAATCCTAACCTGATCTAACCTAAAAGGTGTAGTCAAAGTCTATCAAAAAGTGTACAAAATAAAAGTCTACCAGAAAAGTGTACAAAAAAAGTGTAGTGAAAGTGTACAAAAAAGTGTAGTAACAGTGTATCAGAAAAGTCTACAAAAAAAGTGTGGTAAAAGTCTACAAAAAAGTGTACAAAAAAAGTGTATTAAAAGTGTACCAAAAAAGTGTAGTAAAAGTGTATCAGAAAAGTGTACAAAAAACGTGTACAAAAAAAGTGTAGTAAAAGTGTACCAAAAAAAGTGTAGTAAAAGTGCACAAAAAAAGTGTACAAAAAAAGTGTACAAAAAAAGTGTAGTAAAAGTGTATCAGAAAAGTGTACCAAAAAGCGTAGTAAAAGTGACACTGCCACAGCATCAAAAATTGCTTCAAGTCTAAAAATGCCAAAAACACGATTTAGTGGACATCAAATTCTCCACCTCTTGCGCCCTATGGCAAACCGGACCAAACAAATAGCCGAGCCATATGTATGGGGTAAGTCCTTTTCTACACTTTTCTACACTTTGCTAATAACACTACACTTTATTCAGTACACTGTGGTAGTCAAAAAAAGTGTACACTTTTGGTACACTTGTTGACTACACTTTGACTAGCCTTTGTTTGCTACACTTTGTTTGCTACACTTTAGTAGTCAAAAGAGTGTACACTTTTTCTAGACTTTATTTACTACACTTTGGTAGTGAAAAAAGCGGTACAATTGGGACACTTTTGGTACACTTTGCTGACTTTGCTGACTACACTTTTCCTAGACTTGGTTTGCTACACTTTGACTAACCTTTGTTTGTTACACTTTAGTACACTTTTTCTAGACTTTGTTTACTACACTTTGGTCCACTTTGGCTACACTTTGGTACACTTTGCTGACTACACTTTTCCTAGACTTTGTTTACTACACTTTGATACATTTTTGCTGACTACACTTTTTCTAGACTTTGTTTACTACACTTTGGTAGTCAAAAAAGCGTACACTTTGGTCCACTTTGCTGACTACACTTTTCCTAGACTTTGTTTACTACACTTGGGTAGTCAAAAAAGCGTACACTTTGGTACACTTTGCTGACTACACTTTTTCTAGACTTTGTTTGCTACACTTTAGAAGTCAAAAAGTGTACACTTTGGTAGTCAAAAAAGCGGTACAATTGGTACACTGTTGCTACACTTTGCTGACTACACTTTTCCTAGACTTGGTTTGCTACACTTAGTAGTCAAAAAAGCGTACACTTTTGGTATACTTTGACTACACTTTGACTAACCTTTGTTTGCTACACTTTGGTGACTACACTTTTACTACACTTTGTTTACTACCCTTTGGTAGTCAAAAAATGTAGTTGATGAATAATAGAATTTGATGAATATTCAAATTAATGTGTGATCCTTTGAATAGTATTTCTGAGAATTATCAGTAACACTATGAGACACTATGGTCTTGAGTAATACTATGATACACTATGATTTTCTCCAAGGCTATGATACTATGGCTTGTCCAAACACTATGACACACTATGATAGTACTATGATAGTACTGTCCATATAGACCCTCACTATGAGCACTATGGCACTGTCCAGTACTGTCCAGTACTGGACAGACACTTCTGGATTTGTTGATGTTCTAGGCCACACAGATTCTAACTTCGCCGCCTGCATCGACACATGGCATTCAGTCTCGGGGTTCTACTTTTCTCTAGGTCTTGGAGCAATTACCTGGTGCTCACAACAACAATGAACTCCCTCCCTGTCCTCCTGTGAGGCAGAATTCATTGCTGCAAGCGAAGCGACCCAAGAACTGCTATGGTTACGATCCCTACTGGCCGCAATAGGTTTTCCACAACTTACTGCCACGCCTCTACTTTGTGACAACCAGAGCGCTATTGTGCTGACAGAAGACCCTGTTTTCCACTCCCGCATGCGACATGTAGAGACAAAGTATTTCCATGTTCGTCATCACGTACAATTTTCTCGTGTTAAACTTATCGATATTCGTTCTTCTTTCAATATCGCTGACATCTTCACAAAGGCGCTACCACGCCCAGCTTTCGTTAATCTTTGCCAACGTTTAGGTTTGGGCACTTCTCGTGTTCTGGGGGAGTAATTGCCTCATTGTGGGGGAGTGTTGGTGCACCAACAAGGCAATTGCCGAACTCTGCATGATGTTGGAATACCAACCTACTACTTAAACCTATTCCCGCGTTGGACGTACCCTCATCCCGTTCTATACGGTGTTGAGTGGTACGTTCCCGCTGTTCTTTTATCATATGGACACGCACTTATTTTACTACTAGTCTCACGCGTGTCCTAGGTACATATAATAGATCCCGTTCTATACGGTGTTGAGTGTCTCACGCGTGTCCTAGTTCTTACACCCTGAAGCCAGGGGGATGTGTAATACCTCAAAAAAGCGAAGGGGAATAGCTATTATATCTACATGCCCAAATATGGATATGTTGTGGGTGTTGTGGAGTGTGGGAATGTGCACTTGAAGCGATTACATAATCAGGGAAAAACATCGCAACAAACAGGAGAAATGGCACCATATTGGGTAGATCTTTATCTCTGAAATTTTTTACTGAGGATATATCCCTGTAGATAATTGGGATATATCATGTGTGATAACTCTGGATATATCAAACTTATCAAGACTGGATGTATACCTCTTGTGCTGATAATCATCATCTTTGGATATATGCAAATAGCTATATGGACTGTCGCGCCCATGAGACTAGGTCATCTGCCACCCATGCAGTGATGCCATTAGCAGCGAGATACACTGCGATATCAGCCATATTGGCTGTCCGGGTGAATTCACTGGCCCAGGCTTGGCGCTGCCCTGGCGTAGGGACGATTTCCGCCCAACGAATGAACGAATTGTACCGCCCAGGTACCATTAGCAAATGAGCAAGCTTGCGTTGCCAAGCCCCTCACTCAGCATGTCCGCGCAGTTCAGGAGCCAGGCGCTCCATGAGAAGGTACCCTCTCACTCGGGGATGAGGAGGGAGAATGTCTGACTTGTCATCTTTGGGGTCTTCGAAATCCCCGACTGCATCCAGTATCACTTTGCAGAGCTTGGCAAGCTCATCATTGTTGTAGCCATCCTGGCATTTGACAATGAAGCCGATCCATTGGTCAACAGAAGCGCTAAATGGTGGGGCCCCACCTGGCATCAGAGGAAACCTCCCTTTAAGATGGACCTTGAGCCGCTCTGGCTCATAGATGGTTGGCTCCATCTGGGAGGATTGTTGCGCCAGCACGCTGGGAGCGTCCGGGATGGCGGAAGATGTGCCCGTCATGCGAGCGGCAAGAATGGGAGCGGGGGCAATTGGGACTGGGATGGAGATAAGGGATGGCAGACTTGTAATACGAGAAGCGAGAGCAGAAGGAGCTGTTGCAGCTAGCCCCGTGGTCACGGCAGGAGTGGTGGAGGAGCTAGGCTCCGAGAATGCAATTGGCGTGGTCGACAAGCTAGGCTCTATTGACGAGGTGTTGTTGCCAAAGTGCAACGGGGCAGGGCCAAGCGTGATGCATTCCTCAAGCGCTCTGGCTTGGTCGATAATGAGGGGAGGAATTCCCACTCTCCGAGCGTGTCTCGCTTCCTCCCTTTTGCTCTCCTTCTTCTTCTTCGTTTTCTTGGAGACCCACGCAGGAGGCTTCCATTCATGCAGAGCGGCTGCCAAGACTCCACTGGCTGACAGGTCCCAGTACTTCTTCCACTGGTTGAGGAAGGTTACCAGGTCCAAAGCCTGGCAAGTCTTGAGGGTGTTACCCTCTCCTTTGAGGCGAGCTGCTTTATAGAGACCGAGGATCTCTTGGCCTGTGTTGTAAAGACGGACCGGACCCATCGTACCGTTCTCCATGCGGAGTGGGGTGTTTGGGATGCGTTGGGGAATAACAGGGCGTCGGTGTTACGCTTGGTCCCGGGTAGGGCGGCAAACATAGCCTCTGTAAGGGAACGGTGGTTCAAAGATGTTCAAGGGGGTTTCCTGCTTGAGCATAAGGGGATGGTCAAGGGGGGTTTCCTACTCGACGGGTTCAAAGGTTTGAAGGACAAGACACCTGTTCAAAGCACGGGTGTAGGCTTTCAAGGGGGCCAAGGGATGAGAGAAGTTCAAAGGGGCTAGATTTGTGTACAAGGTATCAAGTACAGAGGAGATCTAAGCTAAGGAGACAAGACAAGTATCGAAGGTATATATACCGTCCTAAGAGTTTAGGGCAGGCGTGGGAGATACGAGGTCGAGTCATAAAGAGTTACGAAGATGACAAGAGGAAGATGACTCATCGGTGGCCGACAGAGTCACAAGGAGAGATGATGACTAAGTAAGAACGAGTCTTCGAAGCCGATGGACTCGGATGGAATCAGATGGAAGGAAACAGCTACCTTAGACAAGTGAGGGCCATCGGGCCAGAGATGTGGGATAGAAGGGTAGTCATAGATGAAAGAAACAATGAGTCCAAAGAAAAGAGTATAGAAGGGAAACAATCATAACAGTCGGCCTGTTTGGATGTGATTGAGGGCCAATTCCCTTGCGCTTCCTTCATACGCGCAAGCGTAACCATCTACTCGTACAAAAAGGGTGAAATTTCCCTTATTGTCAACGGCATCCCCAAGCACCAAGATGCCACGAGGGATCTCCTGTCCACTGAATCCAGGAAACAAAGTTCCTTGAACGGTGGACAAAGTGGGGGGAGATGGCCTGTCACCAGCCATTGGACCAACTTCCATGTAGGGGATGAGTGGGGGCGCTCATTCTTTGCCTTTTCGTGAAGTGGCGGCAGGCATTGCCTGCGAGGGGAAGGAAGAGACATAAGGTGCATCAGAAATAAAAGCAGGCATTGCCTGCGGGGAAACGATGTGGACACTTGGCAAAACAGGCACTGCCTGCACCCTCTCCCTGGAAGAAGACGAAGGACCAGCCATAGGCTGGTCCTCGTCAATGGCCATGCCCAATGACAGGGCTTTGGCCTGCTTCAGATGGCGGGCTTCTTCGAGGTCAGGGGACGGAGAGCGATGAGAAGGCGATCGGGAATCAAGCCGTGAAGGCCTCCGAGTTCTCAGCTCACAGCGCAGCAAGGCATTTTCATCCTCGAGATCCTCCATGTGGCGTTGCATGTTCCAATAGTTGGCGTGCCCAGCGTGATGACCAGCGCTATCTGCCAGCTGGTCCACAGCGTCCTAGAAGTCGTCTGATGGGACAATTATTGCATGTCCTATGTGCACCGTGTACACGTCGCAGTCGTCACACGATTGCTCATGCCGGATGATAGGCAAATGGTGGTGGCACTTCCACTTGCCTGGACCGGAGTCACGACGGCACTTGTGGTGCCGGGGAGAAGGAGAGCGCTCAGAGTGCCTTTTGTGGCCAGACGCGGCCGAGGATGGGTAGTCCGTGACGGGCATGGATGAGAACGAGGACACGTCTGTGTCAAATGATTGTGCGTCACCGCGCGAGGAGGACCTGCCACCAGGGGAGGCAGAGCCAGGGATAGTGGAGGGGGTTTGTTTAGATGAAGGCATTATAGTGTGAGGAAGAACTGAGGTGATGAAAGTTAAGGAGAAAGAGAGAAGGACGCGTGACCAAACTAATGAAATCGTGAAACGAAAAAGGAAATAATTGAAAAAGGACAAGATTGACAGAAAGCTAATCTACATTACATAAGTTGATTGTTTTGGTTTTGTTCTTTTTCTATTTTTGTTCTTTTGTTTTATTTATCATTATTGTTGTCAATGGGCCCATGTGGACCCGGAACACTTTGAGTCCTTCCGACTCGCTCTACGCTTCGTCATACTTGCTACCTTTCGGGGTAGATAGCATGTCTCAGATACGCCTTGCAGCTCAAGGTACCTATCTAGGGCCTCAAGCTCATTGCAATTGGAGCTGGGCTCCCATGTGGAGTCTTCCAAGTTTGGCAGCGAACAAGGAATTCTACCTTGTTTCCCATCCATCAGTGAGCGATGATTTTGTCCACCATCCATTCTTCCTCGTTGGTTAATCCAACATCATAGAACACGTGCACGTCCTGCTTGGGGAATAACACATCGTCGTTCGGTTCATATCGGCGAAGTAAACCAACATGAAATGTCGGATGGATGCGCCGCTTGCGCATTTCTTCTGGAAGTTCCAGAGTGTAGGTGTCATTGACACCACTTTTGTTAAGGACCTTCATAGGTCCGATGTACTTTGGGACAAGCTTGCGAGCTCGTCCCTTTGGCATCGTAATGTTCTGTGTGGAGAGATACATGTTCTCTCCAATTTGAAGGGACTTTCCTTCACTTCGACTTTTGTTGGCATGGTACGTTTGCACCACGCGACTCTCAATGATAGCATCATGTGCCATCTTCAAATTTTCCTTGGCTTTTACCACAAAGGATTGTACCCCTGGTGCAGATGAGGGTTTCCCCTCATCGATGCGTTTCATCATTATGGGCATGTGCTCATAGTTTAATTCAAAGGGTGCGAACCCTGTCGAGCTACTAATGCTCGAGTTGAGTATCTTCTCGACCCAATCCTTTTGGTCGGGCTGTACAGTTGCTCTCAGTATCTGTACTACATTCCTGATGGCCCTTTCTGAGGTGCCATCTGTCTGTGGATGGAACACAGTAGACATCAGGAGCTTTGCTCCGAGCATCCGGTGCAACTCGAGCCAGAACGTCGATGTGAACTTAGAGTCACGATCAGAGACTATTGTCTCCGGTAGTCCATGAAGTCGAACAACTTCTTGGACAAACTTGACCGCAAGCTCTGACACTCGCGTGGTGGTAGTGATGGGCACTAAGTGCAGCATCGATGTCAATCAACATATCACAACTCAGAGGTAGTCATACCCCTCGCTCAGTGGGAATGGTCCCACAAAATCCATGGCAATTAAGCTCCATGGCTTTTGAGGCACAAGCAGACTGTGCAAAAGGCCTCTGGGTGATTGATTCTCACTCTTCGTCGTTTGGCACATTGGACAAGTCCGACAGAATCGGTCAACTTCTCGACCAAGTTTAGGCCACCAGTTTCGAAGTACGAAGTACTCCGAAGGGCGAGGGGACAAAGGAGTAGAGCCTAGTGGGAATACTCACTAGGTAGGTGAACGTAGAGATTGGTAGTCAAGGTCTTGCTGGATAGCAGTAGAACGAAGAAGTGGGTGATAATTCGTTAGAGGGGAGATAGATAAGATCCCCTCTATATATAGTGTCTAGCTATTGTTTGTATCTATGTACGTATAACAATAGCGTCCAATAGGAGAAATAGCTCTTATCCAAGAAGCTAAAATACCTCATACCCACAACCAATAAGAAGTGATACAGCTATCAGCCAATAGCATGACATGAACAGTGTACCTGATCACATGACCTAAAGTCACATGCTTGGTGATATAATAAAGATTAAATTATCCAATAAGATTAGATAATTAATAATCTCAACACTCCTCCTCACTGTTCATGTTGGGAACAGCGTAAGGGTTAGACTCTGTCGTCCCTCTAGGAATTTTATCTTTCCTAGGTTCTTTGTAAAAATGTCTGCGAATTGTGAATTGGTGGGAACATAGAATAGTTCGACTTCACCATGTTCAACAGCTTCGCGAATATAGTGTTGTGGAATGCGAACATGTTTTGTTTGTCCCTCCTGCGCTGGATTAGATGCAAGGAACATTGCACCCTGATTATCTACGCATAAAGGTATGCGAGAAATCAGCAAGTGGATCTCGTCAAAGAGATTCCTAATCCATTGTATTTGTTTAGCGCATTCAGTCATACCACAATACTCAGCTTCCGTTGAAGAAAGTCTGACTCTTCTTTGTCGTCTTGATAGCCAAGAGACAATTCCGTTTGCCAGAAACATGGCATAACCAGTTGTGGAGCAAGATGTTTCAATATCTCCAGCCCAATCTGTGTCAGAATAAGCAATGAGTCCGGAATGATTACCGGAAGCAGTATAAGTTATGCAGAGAGATTGTGAGTGTGATAGATAGCGAACTATTTGCACCGCCTTCTGCAAATGATCTTCCGAAGGATTGGAAGAATACTGCGACATTTTGATCACCGAATAGGCAATATCTGGTCTGGTTCCTAGCATTATGTAAAGCAAGGAACTGATAACGGATTGATAGCGACTCTGAAGATTTCTGTTAATGTCTCTGACTTTTGCTTTCAGGATATACCCGGTTGGGAGAGGAACGAGAGTTTCCTTACAGTTCTCCTGACCAAATCGCACAACTACCTTGTAGGCGTATTTAGATTGATCAAAGGTAATTGATCGGTTCTTCCGATCTCTCGTGATGCGCATGCCAAGATACTCTTTGGTTTTGCCTAGATCACGAGATTCCCATTTTTGCATGAACTTCTCCTTGTAAGTGAGAACTTGAGATCTGTTACTTCCTAGGAATAAAGCATCGTCAACATAAATGACAAGAAGAATTATATCCTTTCCGATGAATTTGACATAAACCCCGGAATCTGAAGTACATCTTTTGAATCCAAAATCCACTAGGGATTTATGGAGAAGCTTGTTCCATTGAAGGGCAGCTTGCTTTAAGCCGTAAATGGCTTTCTTAAACCGACAGATTCTATTTTCCTGGCCCTTTATTATGAAGCCTTCAGGTTGAACCATATAGATTTCTTCGTCTAGCTCGCCAAATAAAAAGGCAGTTTTGACATCTAGTGCTTCAATCTCCCAGTCATGGAGAGCAGCTAGTGCTAGGGTTAGACGGACGGTTTCAAACCTTGCAACTGGTGAGAAGGTTTCTTCATAATCTATTCCAAATATCTGAGTGAAGCCTTTCGCAACATAGCAAGCTTTCACTTGATTTCCAGATCGTATTGCGAAAACCCATCTCCCCTTGACAGGTTTTCGATCTTTAGGAAGATCGGTAAGTTCCCATACCTCTCTTTCTATTAGAGACTTCATCTCATCTTTCATGACTTTATGCCAGTCCGCTTGATCTTCTCGAGATAGTTTAACTATGTCTCGGTATTGTTTAGGAACTTCACAATCTACTGCTTGAATCGCGGTAGATAGATGATGACAATACCATCATTACTATACATGTCGTTCATATCACCATCTCTTTCATTAGTTGGGATCTCTTGATTGACTTCGAGCTGTTCAGAGTCCTCCTCCTGAATTGGATCGATCCCTTGTCTGATATCTCTCTCGATAACTGCTGGTTGTCTATTACCATATGCATTATCGGGTATGAACCTAGGTGCAGGGGCGCAATTGGATCTACGCTGCACTTGTGGCTCACGATAGTTAGTTCTCTCATCTCGCATAGGGCGGAAATGATGAGGTTGTGCTCTGAATTCCACTAATGGTTCTCTAGACTGTTGTCTAGGTGGTAACCAGTTTTGCTTATCTTTTTCTGGTACCATCCATGACGAAACACTAGGAAAACTCCTAATGGAGTTAAGCTAGTAGTTACAAGTCAGTCACGCTAATCACTAGTCAGTCACACTAGTGATCAGTAGACGTAATCAGTAGACGTGATCAGTAATGATACTGATCACAATTATGTCAGCATTACCAATAATGACTAAGGTACAGTTCAGATACGATCTGGACTGATCTATGCTGCGCATGATAGTATCAACTGTGCATCTACTGCGGACTGACTGTGCATGACTGTGCACGACTGTGCATGACTGTGCACGACTGTGCATGGCTGTACGTTCATCAACAATCATCATTGATTGATTACATGATGATTCAATCTCCTCTTTATCTTATCGTATAAATACGGCATGTAACGTAAAGATGTAGATTAGACTATTCAGTTGATTCAGACACCCGATATCTTATCTCTATTACTCATCCT
>JBBPSB010000852.1:0-10270 GCA_038093375.1 Xerocomus brunneocitrinus
TTCAAAAGGAGACTTCTTTGTTGCTGAATGTTCTGCATTGTTATGCGAGAATTGAGCCATGGCTAACCAATCAGTCCATTGCTCTTGTTTTTCTGCAGCAAACAGTCTGAGATACTGTTGTAAGTCTCTATTCACTCGTTCCATTTGTCCATCTGTTTGTGGATGATGAGCGGTGGATAGTTTGGGTTTAATCCCTAATCTCTTGCAAAGGCTTTGCATGACTTGTGAAGCGAACTGTGGTCCTCGATCTGACACAATGCTCCGTGGTAATCCGTGATTGATCCACATGTGATTCATGTAGAGTTTGGCAGTGTCCATTGCCGTCACTGTTTTGTTATATGGAATAAACTCCACTTCCTTTGAAAATCGGTCCAAAACGACTAGAATTGAATCATATCCGTTTGAAAGGGGAAGGTCAGTGGTAAAGTCCGCAGAGGTATCTTCCCATGGCTTGTCAGGGACTTCCAATGGAGACAGTTTTCCTACTGGACTCTTGTTTGTTCCTTTGAACCGTGCACATCTGTCACATCGTGAGACATAGTCTTTGATTTGTCCATTCATAGCTGGCCAATAGTATTGCCTGCGTATGAGTTCTAAAGTTTTGTCGTAACCGGCATGTCCGGCTACTGGCGTATCATGATGAAGCCGTATGACTTCCATCCTTAGTGTTGCATCCTCCGGGACATAGATCTTTGCACCTTTGATGATCAGACCTTGAGCAGATTCACATGCATCATCTTTTTCGCACATGTCGTGAATCTCCGTCCTTGACATCTTAGATGTTTCTTCCTTTATCCTTGAGAGGAGTGCATCTCCGTCATCCATTACTTTGACTGTAGAATGAATTTGGTCGACAGGTATGACAGTTACTCCCTGATTGTCGGTGTTCATTCCAGTAGCATGATCTTCTCTTCGGGATAAAGCATCTGCTTTTCCCATGGAAGATCCTGCTTTGTGAAGCCATTTGAAATCGAACCTAGATAGGTATTGAGCCCATCTGGCTTGTCGTCTAGAAAGATTTTGGCTTTTCATGAACCATTGAAGGTTCGCATGGTCATTCCAGACTTCGAATTGTTTCTTTGCTCCTTCAAGATAGTGTCGCCATATTTCTAGAGATCTGATGACACTCAACATCTCTTTATCGGCGATAGGATAGTTGTGTTCTTCTGGTGACATTGAATGAGATGAAAATGCAACTGGATGCCATTTTTCATCATCTTCTTTGTACATAGATAGAACCGCTCCTATAGCGAAGTCTGAAGCATTGGTTTCTAACCTGAATTGGCATTCATCATCGGGGTATGCCAATATCGGTGCTGTAGTAAATTTTGACTTCAGAGTGTCAAATGCCTTTTGTTGAGACTCTCCCCATACAAAAGGTTGATCTTTCTTAGTAAGATCGTTGAGAGGTCTTGCAATCTGAGCATAGCCTTCAATAAATCTTCTATAGAAATTGGCGAGTCCTAAGAAGCTTCGGACTCCTTTGACCATAGTGGGTACTGGCCATTGTACGATGGCTTGTACCTTTTTGTCTTCCATTTTAATTCCTTTGTTGGATACTACCATTCCGAGGAATTCTATTTCTTTGACACAGAAAGTGCACTTTTCTGGTCTAGCGAACAAATTGTTGTCTTCAAGTCGTTTCATGACTTCTAGAATGATTTTCTTGTGTTCACTTTCATCGTCCGTCTTGGTGAAGATCATGATGTCGTCTATGTAGATAATTACCCACCATGACATGTCCGCGAAGATTTCATTCATCATTGCTTGAAAGGTAGCCGGAGAATTGCACATTCCGAAGAACATGACCAACAGTTCATAGGCTCCTTTGAAGCATATGAATGCTCCTTTCCATTCGTCACCTTCTTTGATGCGTACATTGTTGTAACCCCATCGAAGATCTATTTTGGTAAACAACTTAGCTCCCTTGAGTTGATCTACTAGTTGTGATATCAACGGTAACGGATAGTTGTTTTTGATGGTGTATTCATTTAGGTATTGATAATCAGTTACCATACGTTTCTTTCCATCCTTCTTTGGAATAAAGAATATTGGAGAAGTTTGAGGAGATTTGGACGGCCTGATGTAGCCTTTACATAATTGTTCGTCCAAATATTCTGTTACTTCTAGTTGTTCATCTGGAGATAGAGGGATGATTCTCCCTTTCTTAGGTTTGAAGTCATCTTTTAACTTTATGGCATGATCCCAGGGTTTACAAATTGGCATTCGTTCCGCATTCTTTTCTGTGAATACTTTTAGATACTTGTGGAATTCTTTCGGCACAAGTTCTGCTGCTGTTTTGACAACCTTTACCGGTTTGTCTGTTGTGGCCCTGGTGAAGTATTCTTCCCAGGCATGTTCTCTTTCTTCTTCTTCTGCAACACGTATATGTCCTTCTTTGTCTTGGAGATGTTGACAACTTGGAGGACATTTGTTTAGCGTTACTTTTCCTTTAGACCAATCAATGGTAGGGTTATGACGTTGTAGCCATGTGTAACCCAGTATCATTTGATTCTTTCCTAAGTCAGTCACTTCAGCTGTGATCTGCTCACGATGTCCTTGATATTCTAGGATGATATCTGCTGCATGCGTGATATCTCCTGCTGAGTTTCGTGTTCCGTCTACATTATAGACGGCTACTGCTCGTCTTAGCGGCCGTAGAGGAAGTTTATTCTTTTGACACCATAGTCTGTCAATGAATATTTCATTTGCTCCACTGTCGAGTAAAGCCTTGAGTGGAACATAGTTTTTGTTTTCTTGTGACGTGATTTGGATATTCATCAGACTTTCCTTTTCCGTTTTAAATGATCGGACAAAATGGAATCCTTCTGTGGATCCAAATCCTTGTTCACCTCTTTGGGTATCGTCAAGTTTGTCAACCTCAACTATCGTGGGATTCATAATTCTTTCTACAATTAGTTGGGCCATTCGTGAACCTTCTTCGATAACATAGTCTTGATCTCCATGATTGAATAGGAGTACTTTGAGTGAACCGCGGTAGTCTTCATCAATTACTCCTGCTCTGACATCAATCATATGTTTTGCGGCAAGTCCGCTTCTTGGTGCAATACATCCATAAGTTCCTTTAGGAAGTGCTATAGCGACTTGGGTGTCGATTAGCATCTTTCCTCGTGATGGAACTACCTTTGTTTCAGCTGCGTATAGGTCGTATCCAGCTGCTCTGTCTGATCCGCGTATATTTTCTGCCAGTAACTTTACCTTTAACATATCAGTCGTTTCTACTTCCTTGACAGGGGTTTTCTTATTTTGCTCAGGGGAATTAAGCACAGGTCTAGCCTGCCGCGCTTCATTCGAAGACACCCCTTTGCTTTCAGAATAAGTACTGTGAGATGTGTTAGTAACAGATTGAACACCCTGTTCGTTCAATCTGTTTTGACTTTTCCCGAAGTCTCTTTGAGATCCCAGAAATGGGCTTTCATTTCCTCATACTCCATGCCTCGGAGTTGATCAAGAGGGTTTCATCCACTCGTGATCTCTTTGATGTTGCTAGTAGAAGGCGTTTCCACTGTTTCTGTCGCTCGAATCGTTTTCTTGCGACTACACGATTCCTTGTGATTTCCGCCAAGGAATTTGCACTCATTGCACGAGTTCTTTGGCTTTGGACAATTCCTAGTCATGTGTTCTTTGCTTCTGCAGTTAAAACAACCATTCTGTTGTTTCTGCGCTGCTTGAACATTGGTTCGTTGCTTCCAGGGTTTCTTCTCCTGGTCATCTGTAGATGTGGTCGACTTTCGAGTGAACATGTGGTATGACTCGATTTGTCTACCAATCTCTTGAATTTCTGCCAATGTTTCGTCGACAGTTTTCTTTCGACGTCCTTCGAAGAGTTTAGCGCGAACATTGTCTCGTACTCCATTCTTGAGATTCCAAACTCCTGACTCATTGCCTAGTCTGGCTTTAGAGTATAGGGACATCCATTTGCTGATGTATCCATCAATGGATGACTTCCCTTGTTTGTATTCTTGGAGTTGTTTCTTTGCCCAGTCTTGTTGGTGTACTGGTCGAAACAGTCCTTCGATTTCTCTTTGAATCTTCAGCCAAGAGGTTAGGTCTAAGGTTCCTGCATCGAGATCTCGAAGCTGTCTTTCTGCAAAGAACACTCCCTTTTGTCCTTTCAATCTGGACAGGATTGCATATGCTTGTGGTTTAGGATTCGGTTCCCAAATATGCATGTCTAGGATTGGGTCGAATTCCTTAACCGCAAATTGTCGCTGGTTACAATCGAACCATGCTTTCATTTTGATCCACCAGTCATCAAAAGTGGCTGGGGATCCGTCATAGGTTCCTGGGTCTGAGAAAAGTTCTACTCTGGTTCCACCTAAAGGTTCGTTTCTTTCCGATCCTTTCATGGTTCCGGTCATTTCAGCCCATTGATGAGTTTCGAGAATAGCACAAGTTCTCTGGTCGGATTCGTCGGCCTTTTCCCGTGTTTCTCTGAGAGTGTCGTTTGCTCTTCCTAGAGCTTCTGCGAGTTGATTTCATTGTAATTCTAACGCTGCAACGGTGGCGCTTTGTGCTTCTTGGATTGCTGTCATATTGGCTTGTCCTGCTGCCAATTGAGTGTATGCAGCCATGAACTGATCCCATTCTGCTTGAGATACGTTGGCTGCCATCTTAGTCTCTCTTTATCGGAAATCTGATAGAGGGTTTTGGTGTAATGGGTTGATACCGTGGAGGTTCCTTAGGTTCAACGGGTTTCGGTATGATCTCTTCGTCTGATTCTGATTCTATCTCAGTAGCGACTCTGCTTACTGGGGTAAGAAAAGGGTTTTCAGGATTTTCTTCTTGTTTCGTAGTCTCTGCGATCTGATCAAAAGCGAGTAGAGAAAGTACGGTTGCGATTATCAAAAACGCAAACTCGTAGTTCATTCAGAGTCTGAATCTGTCAGCTCTGGTGTTGCCAACGTCGGCGGTGGGGGAACTGGGATATATTCCTCAGCTGCTTCTTGGACTGCTTGGGCTGCTTGCGCTAAACCGAAAGGTGTCGGTCCGGTATACCAGTTAGCTCCTGCTGGTGCTTGGAAGGGTTCTCCTCCAGTGGCAAGGTTGTCAATCTCAAGGTTTTCCCTTTCGGATTCAGATACCGAGAGCGCAACGTTCAAGTGGTCTGTGAAAATGTTAATCACAAGTTCTCTTAGTCTATCCGAATGGATGCAGTTTCGTAACCACTGGTACCACTCAGGGATGGAGTAATCCGGTTCCGAGCTACTGGTGTCAACGTCTTCGACTTCAGCCCAACCATTGTTGTTGTCTGGCTTTCTTTCCCAGGTGTTCTGATTCGCTTTCCAGTCGATCTCAGAGATGGCGAAGTAAAGAGACTTGTCGGCGTATCCCGCGGTGAATCTTATGTTCTTTCGTTGAGGTACACTCCAGACAGTCAAGAAAATTGCTGTTAAGTAAGAGAAGAGTACAATGGATACTACAATACCCATTCAAAAGAAAGGAAACTTCTTTTGTGCGTTTAGTTCCTCCCTGGATCTTAGGTACATGTCACGATATGCGTACTCGGTTCGAAGTACTCTTCGAGAGTGTCTAATAGGTCCGGTGATGACTCGCTCTGGAACTGCTGACGGAGGTCAGGGTGCGAACAAAGGATCCGGTGAGGATTCCCTTGAAGCGGACAGGGTTCCTTGGTCGAAGCGACCTTGGTCAGGTACTACTGGAAGTGGTGGGATATTACGTAACCACACTCTGATCCTTAGTCCTGCTTCACGTTCAGTCTTGTAGAAGCCCTCCTGTATAGCGTCAGGAAGAAACTCTCTAGCGATACCAATCGGGATAAGCGGCCCGATAAAGTCGTTGACCTACTCTTCCGGGTCTGGAGGTGGGGTGGCTAGGTCTCTTACCGAAGCCGATGTCAAACGGTGTCTGTTACACTTGGTCCCGGGTAGGGCAGCAAGCGTAGCCTCTGTGAGGGGACGAGAGTTCAAAGGACGTTCAAGGGGGTTTCCACTTGGAACGTAAGGGGACGGTCGAGGGGGTTTCCTACTCGACGGGTTCAAAGGTTCAAGGACAAGACACCCGTTCAAAGCACGGGCGTAGGCTTTCAAGGGGGTCAAGGGACAAGAGAAGTCAAAGGGGCTTGATTCGTGTACAAGGTAGCGAGTACAGAGGAGATCTAAGCTAAAGAGACAGGACAAGTATCGACGGTATATATACTGTCCTAAGGGTTTAGGGCAGGTGTGGGAGATACGAGGTCGAGTCATAAAGTGTCACTGTGTGACGAGAAAGGAATGACTCATCGGCGGCCGACGGAGTCATGACTAAGGTGAAACGACATATCGAAGCTGATGATGTTGCATGGAGAGTAAGCGAGAAAGACAAATGATAATAGCGAGGAATCAGATGGAGGGATACGACTACGAAGCAAGTGTAGGCCATTGGGCCGGAGGTATGGGACGAAGGAGTAGTCGTAGGAGAACAGAAACAATGAGTCCGAAAGAAAAGAGTATGGAGAGAAGTGAATCGTAACAATCGGAAAGATGATTGACGTGTAGTATCTACGCTCTGAATCCACGCACCTCTTCTCCGTCAACCGATGGGAACTCGCGTGCGTACCCTGAACCCTGCCTGATTTGATCTGATCTTTCTCCCATGATCGCCATAGACCGACTATCCAAGTACACCTCGCATCGGGAACGACCGTCATCGCGTTCTCAGCCCCAAAGAGTTCCCATCTCAACCTCACATACGAGTGGTGCAAAGCCCCCGAGGTCGGCCTCCCTGCACCCGACCTGACCCTGTTCCTTGACATCAACCCGGAGATCGCCATGGAACGAGGCGGGTACGGCGAGGAGAGGTACGAAGAACAAGAGGTACAAACGAGGGTTCGACAGATCTTTGCAAGGATTGGGACACGATCGATGGGTCGTCATAGATGCAGGACAGGAGCGAGAAAAAGTTGCGGGCGACATGGACGAAGCCGTGGCAGTCTTGGAGCCCTAGTGGGAGCACAGCAAGTGCTCATCATCACTTTCGGTTTCCGAGATATACGAGGACGCCTTGGTATGGAACATGGCTGCAGGGTTGAACTTGCTTTTGGGCAAGTTCTCGCGGCTGGCCACGGACTTGGAAGGGCCCGAAGTCCTGGAGACCGAAGCTTTCACCGGATTTGACAGCCAGTGAACATGCGATCAGATGGGTCCAAGCAGTTATCCGCTTTAATGCCCCAATTGGCTGGACTAAAAATCTGTCTCGTGGCTGGGCGTGCCAAGCGCCTGTGGTTCGTTCGGATCGACGGCGCAACCCTCGACGGAGGACCGAAATCTGGGAGCAACGAGTAATTATTTCCCCGATTGCCACTGCGGGTTGTCACTAACCCTCTCAGACGCGGTTCCCTATGGGATGTTTTGCAATATGTATCTGCCTTCGGTTCCACAGGCATGGGCTCCTTGATCGCTGGGTGGATCAAATCTTCCGATCGCCCAGGATGACGTTGGATTCAGTGGGTCTCTGCCATGTAAGTCGACCAGGCACCTCCATACTAGATAGCATGATCCTCATCCGCTAAGCGCGCAAGATAAGAACAACGAAGCAAAAAAGTCGGTACCATGCAAGCTAAGCCAAGGGTTAGATTGCTCGAGGTATCATCTGCTCGGCGATCAGTGGGTGTCACTTTCTACATTCCCGAAATACTCTGACATCCCATGTAAAGGTTTGCTCTGACAGAACTGATCGTTCTCAGCTTTAGCGTAGGTGCTCACCAGGCTGATAACTTTGAATCGGCTTCACATGGGGTCTTTTTTTGCCCCCTCGAGTGAGCGATTACCTGCGTGTCAAGTTCACTTCTGGCAGTACACAGCTCGGTTTCTTGGGAAATGCAGAATATTTATGATTTCACGATCAGTGAGAGAGGGACGACATACATTTGTATCTAACAATTCCCATGCCGATTTGCTGACCCACTCGTATAGCATCAGAAATTTCCTTGGATAGCTCGCAAATATGTATCAGGAGGTTCTGTACATGTTGGTTTCGGCATTATTGCGTTGCCAAAAAGGAAATCAAAAGCCCTGAACCTAAGTAAATCTGGTTATTCATTTAGAAGCTGGGCTTGTCCTTTGTACGTTCGGTATGATTGCCTGATGGTTTCAGGCGCATCAGGGTTGTCACAGTTGTAATTGAATACCAGACGTGCGAAAATAACATTCGAATAAAAAAGGAGTATTTCCCTCGAAGACGGCTCTAAACTGTGCCCTGGGTGACATCTATGCCAAGACTGTATGTTTCACCACTTGGCCATCACGACATTGTGAGACACGCACCTCTAATGTCCAGGCGCGCCGCGACTCCCAAAGTCCGACTCGCGTTCCTTTTCCAGTGCATCCCCCCAATGACGTACCTCGGGGTGCCTTAGGAACGGAAAGCTGCGGTAATAAAAGCCCTGGAGATCTCCACGGTCGCGTCTATACTCCCTCTCGTACTCGCGGGCTGCACCAGCTGGCGCTTTGAGAGGAAACAAGACATACCCTGGAGAGCCATTTCGAGTCTGTCGAGATCTGCGGGGGTGAGACGGGGCGCATATATCCACAACACGAACACACCTTTGACGAACTTTGCCTCGGGCGTCACGCCCTGCTCGTATTCCTGTGAAGCCGGGGTCATTGTTTCCGTCGCGAGAGAAAGGAGGGGACGAACCTCCCAGAGAGCCTCGATGCGCAGGGCAGCTGGACTTCCGTGCAGCATATCGTGCACAAAGTTGTGCATCGCAGCCTGTGCGCGGTGTGAGCAAGCGAGATGGCGCATCGCACAGACGTACCGTTTCAAGATGATGCTTTTCTTCTTTGGAGATGCCCTCGCGGGGGGTGATGTCTCCGACTGGACGGGGTGAGCCCTCCATTCTACGCAGAGAAAAACGCGCTTACCATGTGCCTCGGCGAGATCGTGCACGACGCACATCATCACGCACCTGAAAAGTGTCAGCAAGCGACGGTCCACGGGAATAGGACTGACTTGGACACGTCGAGGGTCGCATCGGACGTGCACATGGCGAGCACGGCCATGCGGTACATGTGGTCCGAGATGCTGGCTAGATGAGCACGAACCCGCGTAGATTCGTTGCGGACGTACCTTTCTGGGTTCGGAACCTGGCAAAGACGTCAGAGAAGAGTATTTCTGCGCGCACGTACATACGTTGTGATCAATCCATCCGGTGCGCTTTTGTGTCTGTATGGGGTAAGTTGTAAGTATACATTGCGGCTGTAGTGGGCACCTTGAGTCTCTCTAGTACATGGTAAAACGCGAGGGTATCCGTGTCCGCGTCGCCAGATGGCCTGTACAGCGGGGGGAATGTGCGTTTGGTGGTGGACATGGAGAAAGAGGTGGGTTTGATCTCCGAGTTCCGATTCCGCTAGATAAGATAATACAGAGATGCGCTATGATATTGATATTGTGGACGATAACCTGCATCTCTTTGTGCCCCGTCTTATCTCGATCAAATCGGCTTCAACCCCGGTGTCCTTGCAAGGACCGAGGAACCCCAGTCACGGCTCTTGCCCAGCTCGCTGCCGCAGATCGTGCCTTAGTGGGTACCACCACCCTGGTTGCGTCTTCGGTGCCATTGTTCGCGCGAGCGCCGGCGCTCAATGAAACATGACCATTGAATAGGGTGACAGAGGTGAGTGGGAATTGGAATGGCGAGAGTATCTCATCGACCAAGAGCAAATGGGCTCGTGAGGGGGCTAGACGTGAGAGGATCATGGTGCCGAGTCCCAGTGGTGTTGGTGCCAAGCTTGTTGCGTAGTTTGCGTGTGATGTGTGCGCGGCTCTACGAATATAGAGAGACATCTGGATGTCGTCCAGAGGCTGGGCCTCTCCGAGTGAACTACGAACGTGTACCATATGTTTGTTTTCTCGATTATAGATATTTGATGATCTGCTGATCGGTGAGTCTAGCACTCGAAGAAGCTGCGGTATCAAGCGCTCGCAGGCCCGAGTCAACAGCGAGTACAGTGGGCTATCCTGTCGTTGGTAATGCCGCCGCCCGCAAGTAGGGATGAGCGTGGGTATGGGTAACCCACGTGGGTTGTGGGTGTGGGTACCATATGGGTGTGGGTGTGGGTACAGACCTCAGGTACCCACACCCATACCCATACCCACAGTGTGGGTTTGCTGGTCAAGGTAGAGAATATAAGGTGTGCAATTTATAATTCAACCAACTATATTATTTACAAGAGACCTTCATATATTAGGCTTGCCAATGTTGATATCCTAACACTGATAATCCTAACCTGGTCTAACTTTAATAATC
>JBBPSB010000853.1:0-10261 GCA_038093375.1 Xerocomus brunneocitrinus
GATCCTTTGAGCATGAGAGGCGTAAGCCATGCGAATGACCATTTGCTGAAGACGTTGGCGGTGAGTGTTGGGCTTTCAGCGTTCGAACTAGGGGAGTCATCGGGCGAGAAGCATTCCAACGCAAATGAAATGAGTCCAAGAAAGAGAACTGCCCATTTCAAAGGAACGAGAGGTGCAACGGGGAATGTTTGCACGTAAGAACGGGTCCAGATAGACAATGCGACTGCATAGCAAGGCCAGAAGAGCAAGAGGATGGTAGAGGAGGATCGTGTGCGAAGATGATTTGATCGGGTCAAGAACACGGCAAAGAAGAGAGCGAACGGCTCGAGTAAATAGGGTAACTTGATTGCTGTGGTGATCTGACCGGAGATGATGAAGGAGAGGGTAGTTAGACTGGTCAAAAAGGCAAGACCAAGAAGCGTCTGAAAGCAAGTTCAGCATGCACAAGACACACAAACGAAGAAAACACACAATCTTTGTCCAGAGTCGCCAGTGGCTACAGCGAGAAATGACACCCCCAGGTGCACACGAGAGTACGCCGATTTGCGCGGATGCGGCGAGGATAAGGACAGCGAGGAGAGAAGTGAGGACGACGCCCTCCTCGACGCAGAGAGACAAGTCAAATTCTCTCCGGTATGAAGTCCAATTCCACCCATCGCTGTCTCGGCATTGGACAAGTGCCATGGAGGTCAAAAGGGCTAAATTTCTTGGAAGAGTCCCAGTTTTATATATTCCCCCGTAACCCTCGAGGACTCTTCCGAAATATCTCGGTTCACGGATGACCGTCAAGATTATGATCGTGCGACTTTGATCTGGGCGACATCATTTTTCCTTGATGCACAACTCGACATCCGTACAGCGTCGTGACTGTATGACTGCTTTTACTTCCGTCACCGCGCAAGACAGGGAAATTGACATGCAGTTCGCTCCATATTCGCTGATCGTTACTCGCCGTAGTGTATCTTTCGGAACGCGAACCGAACTTCATTCCAAGTTATGAATGGGTATCGGAGGTCCAACCTACACTTAAACCATCTCTGGAAATGAACTAAACAAATGGCTTGTCTCTATCATACTTAGCTAGTTCTTTGGCAACAAGCTGAACTCCCTCGAAACTCCCTGCGCATACAAATCAAACTGTCCGCGCTTGCGTCGCAACGACTGCGAAGCCACACGGCGCAGCTGTTCCGCCTGGTTCACGCTGTTCTCGCTGCGAGTGCTGTGCATCCCTCGCTCCATTCGTACCTTAGGTGCTACGCCCGGCTCCACTCCGCAGGATTCTTCGGTCTGCTCATCCGGATTCGTGGCCGTTGCATTTGTCGCATTCGCCAACGCCCTCTTCTTAGGTACCTTCTCTCCCCGTGTCCTCACCATCTCTTTCCTTGGTGCAGCTTCCAGGCCGAGTTGCATCCGACGACGTAGTGCGCTTTCGGCGAGCAGCTGCACGTACTTCTTCCGGTGGGTGCGTTCCTCCCCGCCTTTGCTGGTACACGATACTGGCGCGGCAGCGACGATCGCCCTCTCAGCGGCCATCTGTATCGTCTCTTTCCAGAGATAAGGCAGCCACATTGGCGTATATCGTATGAGCCTCGTATCGTGCGTCCCGATTGGCAGGCGTAGCTAACCCCCCAGATTAGCTACACTCCACGATAACCATCCAAAACAACGCACCAAACGTGGGGCATGCTGAATATGCAGTATCAATTCTGTCCGGATTACCTCCAGCTTACCCATGATGAACTTCTATCAGATAACTGTTAGCGAGATAGCGGGAAAAGCCAATGACCCACTTCGTCCACTTCCAGATGGAGCACACGCCGCTCTGATAGCCGAAGAAGAAGCACGAACGAAGACGCCCTGGCGATGATAAGCATCTGCCATGGATTCTCGGAGTGACTCGTATCATGGCCCAACGACGTGGACCTGACCACGTCCTGTGTGTAGCCGGCTCATCAGCGATACATAATCAGCCCATCGACACCGACTGACCAATGTGGAGGCGCTGCTGTCGAGCAACGCCATCAACTCGGTTGCTTCTCGTTTAGCTTCTTCTATCACCGACCGCAAAACGTTTACGAGAACGACGCATGCGTTCCACAAGACTGTGACCAAGCGATAAACGGCCACGAGAACCTGCCAGAGTGCTGCAAAGGTGGACATGGTTGGCATGATGTCCGTCTTCGAGAGATGTCTGAGCTTAAGTACTCAGCCCACATTCTAATCGGGGCTGTCAGCACCAGTGACGTCAAGTACGCAACGGGTCCGAAATACGTCGAGTACCGATACAACTTTTAGTATTAGAACAGTAGTACCATGACGAATGACAAATATTCAATATTCAGTACCCAAGCGTACACAAGATGATCAAACAACATCTCCCCTCAAAATACCAACAAGTACTCCATACACACAACAGTCTCCTGCTCCAGGTCATTCATAGCTGTCATCCTTTTGTCGTTGTCGCTGGCGGAGCTTTGCAGCACGGCGGGCATACCACTTTGTGACCGCCTTTGGCGATTCTACCAAACGAGATCAGATGAAAAATGAAACCACCCCAAGCTGAGTCCTGACGCACCTTTCCTCGATTCCCCCCTCCCAATGCCCCCGACCCAAAGCACCCCTCGAACAGGCACCCAAACCACAAGCGCTATGTAGGTTAATCCCGTCCAAACGGGACTGGGTATCATCCCCACCAGGCTCACCACCCGCGCAACCAACGCGCGTAAGAGGGGGCCGTCGCGCTCCCTCTCATCAGCAACACGTGCAGCCCACAGCACGGCGCGCGTGGATTCGATAGTTATGAAGAAGAGGGGGAGGAAGAAGAGGGCTTGGACTGCGAGTATCAGTCCTAGGCTAGTGATCTAAACGAGGTTTAAGCGCACATTGAAGGGTTGCTCGCATGGTCGGCTAATAATCGTTCGTAATGGTTTTTGCAAGCGTGGGGTTACGAGACGAGAGGGGACGGTTGAACGTTTTAAAGAACGTTCAAACTGCCCAACTGCGACGGCGGCTTCGATGACGCTTATCCAGAAGCATGGTTACTGTAAATGGAAGACCCATCCCAGTGTTGAAACATCTATTCAGAGTAATACAGAGCACAGCTCGATAGACCACCTCGCAGTAACAAATACTACATGTTTGACGATCCGAGTTTCCTTTACGATATTTGTATTTACAGACGGTCTTTGTGTTCGCCTCAGTAACGCGGTGGATAAGATTGACGGGCAAAAGTCGACTCACTAATGTTGCCCAAATCCGCACATGCTTCTTTGACGCGTTCGGTGAGCGTCTTCTCACCTTCGCGAACCCAGACACGGGGGTCATAGAACTAAAAAGTTTGGAGATGAGAAGAGGGTCACGATCAAGACAAGCAAACGAACCTTCTTGTTTGGCTTGTCAGCTCCCTCGGGGTTCCCGACCTGGGTCAAAAGGTAATCTTTCCTCTTGAAGACAAAGTCCTACAGAGACATTCAGGTCAAAGGAGCAGCAGCAAGCGATCGGACATACTCGGATACCCTTTAGGTAAGCAAATTGAGTGTCTGTAAACGAGCGTGAGATCATTCACAACGAGATCCCTGCCTCCTCACCAGTGTCGACGTTCATCTTGACAACACCATTGTTAACAGCAGTTTGGATTTCCTCCTTGGTCGAGCCAGAGCCTCCGTGGAAGACAAGGTAACTGAAAGACGTCAATAAACTAAAGGTCACCATAAACGCGAACCTCACAGTGGCTTCTCCTCCTTTCCACCCAGCTTCTGGCTCGTGTGAGCCTGGTGCTTTTGCAAAAGCTCTGGATGCAACTTGACGTTCCCCGGCTTGTACACACCGTGCACGTTCCCAAACGCAGCCGCGATGCTAAAGTTGGGGCTGATCTTGCTCAGCGCAACGTGCACATCGTACACATCTTCTGGCTGGGTGTACAGCGCAGCATTGTCGACGTCAGAGTTGTCCACACCATCTTCCTCTCCACCCGTGATACCGATTTCCATCTCGAGCCAGATACCGAGGGGTGCCAACTTCTCAAAGTACTTGACGCAGATCTCGATGTTCTCCTCTTTGGGTTCTTCTGAGAGATCGAGCATGTGAGAGGAGAAGAGGGGTTCCTGGTGGGCAGCATAGTACTCCTTGTTAGCAGCGAGCATGCCATCAAACCATGGCAAGAGCTTTTTCGCGCAGTGATCGCTGTGAAGCACGACCGGGCTAGAAGCGGTGATCGGTCTTGAGAAGCAGCAGTCGCCCAGGATGGAAAGAGGACGTACACGCCATACTCCTTGGCAACCGTTCGGATGTGCAAGGCAGCTGCTGTTGCACCGAGGATGGAAGCTTGTTGCTTATCGTTTGCGAGCCCCTTTCCTGCAAAGTACGCACTTCCTCCTTGAGAAACTTGGAGGATGATGGGCGCTTTGATATCTCTGAAGCGCGAATCAGTAACGACAGATGTGATTGGCGAGCATACTGACCTTGCGGCTTCTAAGACGGCGTTTGCCGTGGAGGAAGAAGTAACGTTCTGGAAGCCCATCCGTCAACCACTTTTGAGTCGTGATGATGCTATAATCTGACTTACAATAGCCTAGAGATAGCATATAGTCGAAAAATCATTCAAGGATGTTTGATAATTGCACTCACAGGGATGGCGAACTGACCGACAACGTCAGCGCTGCATCTCGGCTCAAGGAGTTGTTCATACCTTATTCTCCTTTGCATAGTCGAACAACTTGCGAACGTTGTCTCCAGTCAAAACGCCAGCCTAGAAGGACCGTGAGATCACAGCGCCCATCCGGATATGAATGGATTGCGCACAGGAACGACATCGAGGACACCCATGACAGTTGTTCGGTTGCAGGATCGTACGAGGTGCTGGTCAAGAAAAAATTGACGAGCGTGAGCGATCTGATGGCTTTTATCTTCCCTGAACCTACTGGGAGACGAATAATTTCGGGATCAAGAAATCTTTGGACATCAAACCGGCCTTCATATCTGGTGTTTACTAGTCACGTGTTACTACCATAAGCCGAGTGTCCGACAGAGACGATCGCATTTTATCGGCGTTCAGCCCTTCAGTAGGCTGTGAGATCCGGTCCCAGCCTTCCGTATTCCACCTTGCCAAAACTTCGTTCCGAATACCCCCATGGACCTGAGCCAAGCCCACTCCTTACCGGGGGTGGCGACAGACCGCCATGGCTTGCGTCACAGCTAATATTGACACTCAGAGCCATACACCCATGGCTGACCAGCCCTCGCATCGCCAAGGATATGCGTCAGATTAATCGTGAGAATGGCGGATTTTCCATGTAGATGGCGCTGTTACACTCCGGGCGCCCAGTGACTCATCGACATCCATTCACCCTGGTCCCGTCAAAATGTTCAGCCATTGCAGCCGCTGTCGTGTGCTGTGGTAACGGATCAGCATGGGCAGTGAAGCGCCCATTCGCAAGCGCGTGGTCTTCAGAGCCACCTACACAGAACTCTGAAAAAGAACATCATGAAGATATATTTTCCCTTTCCCCAACTTAAACCGTTGATCCGTGCTTGGATTCTTGACAGCGATCAACAGATGCCACTGGAACCTTTTGGCTATTCAAGGAAGTGGAATGAAGATCACACCAAGGCCAACCTGTACTTGATACCAGATCACGCAAAAGGCTTCTAGAATAAATAACCACAGCCGTGAGCGGTTTGAAGTTACATCGCAGGGCTGTCCGGGGCTGTACTTGCTGTGACAGCACTGAGATCCTGTGTGGACCCGAGCTCATGTATGCTTTGCCAACGAATACTTGCGTGTGTGGTGAGTTGTGGATCACATTCAACTGATCAGGCACCTGGATCGCACCAGCGGTTTGCCGGCGGAGATAGTACGGTGTTACTAAGGTGAACTGAACTTGATTATGACGTGGTACAGAGGACGCGACGACTAATTATGCTGAATAAGGATGAAGCTAATCTTCCGCAGTAAGGTCGAAGATAAATAGGAGAAGGTAACTTGACCTTCTCAGGTTAAGTCCATGTTGTAATATATAACTAAATCTGCTGGTACTGAGAGGCGATTAGTCGGAATAATCGTGAAGGAAATAAACATACTTGTAGAAGCGCCTGCGCCCCGCAAGGGATGATATCACCGGACATACGTCAGCGTGGTGCAGCAATGCACCACGTCAAACAATAAACTGATCAAAAAGTCAGCAAAGAACTGACGCACTCCACGCAGTAGAACGAACCTTGTCGAAGGGGTGCAAGTTTCCGCATGCACCGTAACGAAACAAACATGACCAAAAACACGAAGTAAGAAGATATCGACGTCAATTGGCACATCATTTGGACCATCGACATTACATCCGCAATGATTGGACAAAACTGGCGACGAGATTATAAGACGCGTTCCGTGTACACAAAAACTCGCTCACAAAGAAGCAGACGGCCCACAACAGTGGCCGTGTAAAGACGCATGCCTTGGACTGACACGAAATCCAAATCGTGTCGGCGGCGTACTGTATTCGTAGTATATGTATGAGTGAGTGAAGTCTTTCCTCGGATGTTGAACAGACCATGGTCACCATCAGACGAGCGAGGTATTTATCGCGATACGTCTCAGCTGAACACCCATCCATCTAGATATACAGTGAGAACACAACCATAGGCGATGATATATACATACCAGGGCGGACTCAGTCCAGCAAGATGGTCGATAGCAGGTGGTTGCATCCATTGGTGCGCAATGGTAACTGTCGGAATAGAGAACAGAGGTAATGGTAAATAGCAAGGGAGGATGAGGAATGTCGTAATGAGTAATATCGACCCTCGCAGCCTATATAGCAGCCCCCTCCCATTAGATCAGAGCACAGCAAAGGTAGTGATCACAATACCTGTAATGGGAACGGCCAGATGGGTCCTCCGAGATCGAGATTTCGATATGGGCACGCCATGCCCAAGTCATGTAGTAGTTAGTGCGTCTGGTCACGGGGTAAACGAGTCATTTCCAGAATACCTGGCCAAGTCACAATGTTGTCCGTCGTTCGCACCCGCCCAGCCCGGTTATGGAGTTGAGCAGAGCCCGGAAACCTAGACGTGTGTGAAATACCGGTGGCGTGGGGGAAAACACCAAAACGCTGCTCGATTGGGCGAGTACACTTGCAATACCCTGACTACAAGATCCGACTTTCAAAACAGAACGCGTGCCACACGGCACGATGGAAATAGATCAGTGAGGTTTGTTCGAAAAGAAAAACGAATCCTGGCACAAGGAATCCCAGGCAAAGGTTTTCCAAGAAATCTATCAAACCGTTTCAACGCCTCGAAACGCCGACTTGGCCGATCGTCAGTCACAGAATGCTGTGGTTTGCTCAGGGAGATGTTTACTAGACCGGCCTCGCCGAGCGCGCACTGTCAAATCGGATCTCGAGCGCGACAGGCCATCCGCGCTGTAGCAACCCTGCAGCAACCATGAACCCCAACCCGAACTTTTTCTAGACGTAGTTTTTTGGGTGAGATTCCACCAAGGCCGCCACTGCAGGGATTGATGTGTTTTGATGTGCCATCAGAGAAGCGCCTACTGGCGGTGAACAAGGTTGGGGCTGCGGCTTGGCACTTTATTTGGCCAGCTAGTTTGGGATCCCTTGTATTCAAAGCTCCCGCCCCTGTGCCTGTTGCTCGCTGTTGCGCCAACTGACTCTCACTCATAGTATTGGTTTGGTCGAGAGCAAATTCGGCCGGTAGTGTGTCAACTTCGATGAGCTTAGACTTGCCAATGACCTGGCGTCTAGGAAGAGCCCACAGTGAGTGATCTGTGTGTATGATTCGTGTCCTCTGGACGTCATCACCATGCCCCTAACCGATGTTCAATCTCCAACGCCCTTCGCAAAACGGAAGACTTGGCACATGCAAACTACTCTTGGATCAGGCTGATCAGTATCATATCCCGTTCCCCTTATCTCACCCCAATCGAGGGCGGACTAAGGCGTAAATGGCCAACACGTGATTCGCACGTTGTCGTTCGTATTGGATGATATTTTCAACGATCCCTTGGCCCGAGGGCTGCCAGATTATCGATGATCACAAAGAGGATTCCGACTTTTTTTGGCATGACTCGCAGCTACCATGCCTGAAAACGTTGTGAACCATAAATGAGCGCGAGTACGCCATTAAGCGTTCACCGTACAGCAAGTTTCGCTTCGCTTCAACGCTAGCCTTCCCAACACACGGATTTCCCTCCCAAGTCTCGTACGACATACTCTCCAATCTACATCCCAAAAAGCACATGAACATCGTCATTTCAAAATGGAAAACTTCAGATCCTTCATCGAACAATCGATGCATGCTCGATTGCAGGTAAGCCCTAATGCTTTGTCTTTGTACCCCCATCTGTTCATCATTTCAATTTTCGACCCTTAGCAAGCAACACGATTTCAAATACCCATCTCGCTTTTCGCTGCACTTGTCGTCTTTTCCAGCCTGCCGATCGTCGGACGCACTCGGCCCACATCTGCTGCGGCACTCGCCGCATCGCTCAGAAAAGCTCTCAAGAAATCAAGCATGTCGGAAAGCGTCCCTCTCCTGACCTCCCTCTTCAACATCTTTAACCGCGCCCTCAACGCCGTCTATCTCCGAGTGCGCATCTATTTCAAAAACCCAATCCAATGGCGACACGTGTTCAATCGAGCCCATGGGAAACTTTGGCGTGATGATACCTATGCCACGCCACGTGCCGAAGCAAAGTATTGGCGTGTCGCGAGTCGTTATCGTCGTCGTCTATACAGCGGTAACGGCACGACATTCACACCATCAGACTATTCCGCAGCTTCGCGGGATGCTACGGTCATTCCGTTGGTGACATATTACACACCCCGATTACTGCCTCTTTACCGTCGCCATGGCACCGACATGCGTACCTCTCGAGAAGCGGACGTGGATGCTCAGGATCGCCGGATATCGCCCAGAACGTTTTGTAAATGGCATCGAATGGTGTTCCGGGACTCGGTTAGCCCCGCTTTGATCGTCTGGTATGTTTGAACTGACCGAGGCGTGATTTGGTTCGCGATTGCCTTGGGCAGTGTCATCCGACGTTTGCTCAGGCTGCGATGCAGATGAAGTACTACTCGAATCGTGACTTGCGTGAGATTCAGCGCATCGCGAGGTTACTTCCAGACGAACAGGTCTTTGGCCAGAAATGGCAAGGTGCTCGGAAAACGAAACGGGCGACCAAGTACAGTGAAATGTGGGGAAAGTGGTTAGAGGCCAAGGGGGTCGATCTCGTCATCGTGTTTGAGTAGGGGTATCTTGTTGGTTGTCGTAGATCCTCTAGATGCTTGTCGCTTACCAGATGCATTTGGCGACAAAGATCTAAATCCGCAATGTGGAAAAAAAATGATCTGACCCTGGTTCGAACAGGAGACCTTCTGTGTGTTAGACAGATGCGATAACCAACTACGCCATCAGACCGATAAACGCCAAGTCTGTATGTATTCCTGTAATCCCCACGGGAAAAAAAAAGACGGCACCCGGATCTAGGAGCACGAGGAAGTCCTCACGGAGATATCGACACCCAAGTAAAGTCACCAGAGAATTCTGAAAATCGGCATGGAGTTATGTAAGAGCTGCGATCATACCACGACGCATGTCCTCGAGGCTCGGACATTCATCCAGAAAGAACAGCCGATCTGAACGTGCTTTCAAAGAAAAGTCGAAGGAAAAATGACAATTATTGAAAGCCGTGTTCGACATCATCGGCTGACAGTCAACAGACTCCGAAGCAACCGGAAACGCACGACGATGTGTGTCATTGAATGAGCTGACGCCGTTTCTCCTACGGTCCGGGGTATCTTTGTGAGTCGATTCGCATGGACAGGTACCTACCACCATGCTGTGACCGGGATGTCACTGTCAGCGCTTCAGCCTTGAATGTAGACCGAGATTGTTTCCAGGTTTCCAACCGTTTATGGAAGTTCTGTAACTATCGGTGGATTTTTCACTAACCACACCAGAAAGTTCTAGTACTTACGGTCGGAGCAACTTGACATCTAACTGAACGATAATGTTGCTTTGTTTAATTTTAGAGTCTGAGGCCAGACTGCTCTAAAAGGCCTGGCGTCGGCCACGCTATCGTTGAGTGCGTGCTGCGATTGGGCGTGGTGCGCTTCGGGTAGGACGCCATCAGGGAAATGCCAGGTCCCCGATAAAACTTACCATTTTCAATATTTATTTCTGACCCTTATAATGTCATATAAGGAACATAATTGAATATATTTGGCTTATCTATGTTGGGAAGCTG